>NW_020769335.1:4312682-4377522 GCF_900518735.1 Pseudonaja textilis | reverse complement strand
GATTCTGCAGAAACGTCGCTACAACTTTAAAAGCACAACTACTATGACGTGGGAAAATACCCGAACAAAGCTGAATGCCATATATATATATATATATATTCCTATATCCATATATATAGGAATATATATATATATGTGTGTGTGTGTGTGTGTGTGTGTGTGTGTGCATGTGTGTGTGCGCGCGCGTGTATATATACATCTACCCTTCTTAGATGATCACGGAACCATCCACAATTGGGATTAAAAAAATATGGTCAGACTAAAATCTAATGTTCATTTTGGTCATTTCAGATTGCACTACCTTCCTAGCAAAGAATGACCCTACAGACCACAAGGCTGTCTATTCCCAATTAAATGTCTTACAAGGATCATGTGATGACCCAGAGTATATCAGAAATATAACAAAAAGCCCAAAAACCGCACTGAATAAAGTTCCAAGACAAACCAGGATAGATAATTGCCAACTCCAGGAAGATAACCAGATACAGTCCATTGGAAGAACGCCAACCAAGATAAACCTTCTTTAGGAATAAAACACTAATTTGTCTCCAGCGTCCGTTAGCACGCTGGTCCAACCTTTTATGCAGATCTCACACCTGCAACCCATGAAGAGGATCATGGCCCTCTCCTCCCAAGTAGACCATGTTTTATCCTAATCTTCTCCTCCCTGCGTGCCCTAGGATGGATAGAGGATGGGCCTGGGTCCTCCTCTGACTGCTCAGCCGGCCTCTGCCCTTCCCCAGCCTCCTCCACCACCTCTGGAGCCACACTTCCACTCCCCGTTGGCTGCTCCTCCTGTTCCTCAGAGTCAGTCTCCACCAGGGGCATGACAGATCAAAGTTACCTAAAACATAATAGATTGCTCAGAAGGAAATAGAGCTGGATTCCTATCTCCATGGCCACTCAGAAATGGCGAGGAGATATTTCAGATCTTTTTCGAGCACTGTTATGATAGTGCTTTGATACTTGCTCTTTAAAAAAAAAACATCCTGCTTTTAAAAACTGGTATTGCAGAAAAGGAAAGTCTGGACAATCCATGCAGAAACAGACTTTTCTAAAAAAAAAAAAAGAGGTCACCTAATGCCACCCTAATTTGCAGCTCATTTCATGCAAAGTGTTTTGCAGCCTTAAAAGATGTAAACATGAATGTTACATTCATTTGCTTCTCGACGATTTTCAAAGAAATCCGTTATGGTTTCCCTGAAGGCCACACTTTACCTTTCCCCCTTCAAGGTGCGTCATATTCTTCTTCAATGATAGGAACCTATTTTTATGCTTTCTTTTAGGCGGGCCTGAAACATTTTGAATTTGATTTGATCTTAGCACATCCCAGGCTGAATGAAAAAAGCAGACCAACTGAAGCAAAAACAAGCTATTTCAACCATTTACAAGAGCTTTGAACTTGAAACATTTTCAGCGTGGAACACTCCCCCTCTCAGAGGCCAAAATACTTAAAACAGTCAGTTTTACACTCTAGGGAGCAGGGTGCTTTGAACCAGAAGCCTTGAATCTGAAACATTTACACATCCCTTTTCTCTGTACGTTCACTTTAGAGACCAACTGAAGACTCGCCTTAGAACAAGAGAAAAAAACAGCCCATTTTAAGACAACAATGAAGGCCTTGAAGACAGAATTTCAAGCTATTCTTTTAAACAGGGCAAGGTAAAATGAAGGCTGGGACATTGTAATTCTTCACGGTCACTTCAGATGGTCTCCACAGAAATCAAGGAATTAAATTGCTGCAGAGGAAACACCTAAAGCAGATGCTATCCTCACCTGAAAGTAAAATTATTTTCCCACCTCCAAAGAATGGTCTTTTCGGTATAAAGGGTTGTCCTAGAAATATTGAGAATACCCAAGGGTGCGATTCAACTGGTATAACAACCAGTTCGGTGAGCACACACAGAGGGTTTGCTACTAGCCTTCTCCAGAAATCCCTGGGTGTTAAACAACTGATGCATGGCAATCGGCTGTGCCATGCGAATCAGCTGAGCTTGAAAAACAGGATATAAAGCACAGCCTAGAGCCCAGGCAGGCGGGTGGGCCCAACAGTTGATTGTCGGAGTAAAGCGAATGGGTTTGCTCCCAGCTGATCCTCAGAGATACCAGTTCACCCAAACCAGGCCAAACCGGTAGAATCCCACCCCTGAGAATACTGTCTGACAGGTGGAGAGATTTTGTGTTTAACACACCTTTTTGTGGAGAGACAATCAGTTAAATTTAAGGAGGGCCACATTGAGAGGATCAGCTGATATTATAACGGGATTTATGTAAAGAAGTAGGAATGGCTGCCTTTGGATCGGGCAAAAGGTAAGCAGAGTCAATTTCCAGCATAGGATTCTCAGACGCTTATCAGCATAACATAAATCTGGAAACAGAGCACAGGGTTTTCTTCCTGTTCCTCTTGTCCTGTGGTGATGATTGCAATCTTGAAATTTTGGGATGGGGACATGGGCAATTATGAACTGGTGCCTACAGAACCCTAGAAAGATGGACCAGGAACCTGGTTCATGATAAAACATGGGTGTCGATGCTTTATTGGCAAATTTGCAGTACTCACTTTAGAAGGGCATATTCCAGTCACACGGGAGTAAATTCTTTGCCCGAGAGGCCAGGTTGTGGAAGGATGAGCGGTCTTGGTGCTGCAGTTAAAGGGGCTTCAGAAAGCAAGGAATGTTGACAACTCACCTGCCATCACCCAACATTCCACCAGGTAAAGCTCTAACAAGCGAATGTGATGAGAATGACTAGTTCTGGCGGACGCTTTTTCAGAAAAGTATGTCCAAAGGAGGCAAAAAAAAAAATGGGGAAGACTTAGCTGATTGTACATAGCCGCCTTCTTCCTTGACTTTCTGATCCTGAAGTCCCAATAACAAAGGGCTTCATTTGGAAGACAACTTTCCTACCACTGCAGCAGATTCACCCCTAGTCTACTTTTACAAGATCTCAAGAAAGGGCCCTTCCCAAACTCTCCAACCTTCTTTGGTTTCTGTTATTTCACATCTGGAACACAATAGGAGGTTCCTCTGATTATCTTTTGATCTTCTTGAGGAGACTCTACATTTCCAGTTTGGAGTTCTGTTGTCATTTGATGAACAACAAGGAGTTATCTCTGTCAGCAGACACCAGATTAGGGCAAACGTGGTATATTTCCTTCTTGTCTCTTCTCAGCAAACTCAAGGTGAGGATCTCACCACAGATCCAGCTGTAAAACTGTCTACCTTCTGAAAGTCAAAAGCTGGCTCCCAAATAATATCTGCCAGTCTCCTCTTACCTGCTCATTTTATGTTCCATTTTATTTGCTTACAATGCTAAATCATCGTGTGGCATTTGGCATGCCACAAATTAAGGTTTGTTTTGATAGTTCCACCAAAGGAATTGTGTTGGCGATGCATCCCTTAATTAAAGGAAATCCTGAAAAATTATATTTCACTTCCAAAGAACTGGTGAAAATGACCTCAACTCATTTATCGCTCCAAGAGATGCATCTGCTTACGGAGCTTCTGAATTTAGATGAGATTAGTTATTCAGCATTTCTGTCCAAGTGAAAAAAATATAAAAAATAAGAGCAGGTCATTATTACCATGTCCTCAGTCCATATCAGCAAGAGACTAGTCTTTGTTAATGAAATGTAATGTGTTTCACATAAAGATGGAATCTTCCTCAAATAGGTCTCCTCAAATGATGTCATTATTCAGGTCTGGTGAAATCCAATTTCAGGTAAAGGAAGCAGTGACATTAAAGAGGTGCAATGGTTAAAGTGTAGCATTGCAGGCTAACTCTGCCTACAGTCTGGAATTCGATCCTGATGGGGCTTAAGGTTGACTCAGCCTTCCATCATTCTGAGGTCAGTAAAATGGGAACCCAGATTATTGGAGGCAATAAAAAAAATAATGCTTACATTATAAACTGTCCAGAGAGTGCAGTGCTATGGTGTGGTATATAACCCTAAATGCTATTGGTATATTCTCTCTCTCCCTCTCTCTCTCTCCCTCTCTCTGTGTGTGTGTGTGTGTGTGAGAGAGAGAGAGAGAGAGAGGGAGGGAGGGAGGGAGGGAGGGAGATAATACCAATAGCATTTAGACTTATATACCATCCCGTAGCGCTACTCTCTCTCTCTCTCTCTCTCTCTCTCTCTCTCTCTCTCTCTCTCTCTCTCTCTCCCTCCCTCTCCCTCTCCCTCTCTCTCTCTCTCTCTCTCTCTCTGTGTGTGTATGTGTGTGTGAGAGAGAGACAGAGAGATGTAGCTACAATACGTTTGCAAAATGACTTCAGGCTTCTGTTTCTCATTCTGTTGATCTATTAGGACCAGGCTCTATAAAAGTAATGCCATTTAAAATAGAAATTCGCTTCAGGATAACCCTCTTAAATCAGCTCCACCTATAATCACACCCCAACTTTTTTTTTATCTACAAACCTATCAGGTTAAAAGGGGGGAAGGGGGGAAACAGAGCTTGTACTCCCTTGCTTGAAAACTCCTCGTTCAATAAAACATTTGCAAAGGGCACCCATAAATTCTTTTCTGTGCAGTGACTGGCGTTCCCTCGCACAGAGCTTCCGACTCAGCATGCAAGAATCTGAAGTCCTGTAAAACTCTGTGGGAATTTATTGCTGTTCTCTAGGAACATGGAGTTACCCCCGTGCCAGGCATTCCCAATTCAAAGCCCCAGTAAGAGGATGCAGGATTTATTATCTTTGCTCCTTCTGCTGTAGGCAGGCCTTGAGGTGACTCCCTATTCCGACACGCCAATTAAAAGCAACCTCCAGTAGTAAGTTGTCACTATTCTGCTTGACAATACTCCCCAATCACTTCTGAAATGGGATGTTGTGGAGAGCAAGTTGCAAGCATTCTTGAGGAATGACTCCCTTGTGGTCAACGTCCCCATCCATCTCTTTACCCAAGAAGGAGCTAGTGCAGAGGGCCCCCAACTGGTTCCGTGGAGATAAGTTTTTCTGTGGACTGGAGACGGTGTGGTTTTGCATGCTGCCTGCATCCCATGTAGGGGGCTTTGCTCGTTTGTGCGGCCCAGTTTCTAGCATGCCATGGTCTGATACTGGTACACAGAACAGAGGTTGGAGACCCCCCGAGCTAGTGAGGATCCTCCCTAGAATACCCATCCCATCCATCAGCTCACCCAGTTTTCATCATCTTCTCAAAATATCTTAGTGCAACAAGATGCGCCCTTGAAAATAAAGATGGTTGGCATTACATCCCTAGCCTGTTCGCTTCACTCAAGTCAGTTTTGCCTTCTGCTCTCCTTCCAATCTATTTTGCAGAATTCCTCCATCCTCCAAATGGAATAGGACAACTTGCTGCAGTCAACTCATCACAAACCAAGTTGCCATGACCAACTCATCGAGGGACAATTCAATTTAATTATTTGAAATAATTATTATTTTTTTAAAAAAAGATTGTCATCCACATTTCATTGTGTTGCTCCTTGGGCACCATTTCTTTAATGATTCCATTCTACTATTCCTTGGATATTCGTGTAACTCTTGACCTGTGGCAAGTTATCCCATGGCCAGTTGGCCGTGGCAAGTTGTCCCTTTGTAAGTTGGCTGCAGCGAGTCTGATGCAGCAAGTTGGCTGTGGCGAGTTGCTGTAGATCCTCCTCCAAAACCATTTAGGAGACAAGTAGATAGCGCTCCCCGCTCTGGGCTGCAAAAAATCTGGATTTGCATAAGATGTGGGGTGGGGTAAAAGAGTTTTCTGAATCTCTCTGCCACCCTCTAGTCCTTGGTGAAATTTCTGCAGGCTAGGTGACAAATATAGGAGACCAATGAAACTTTCTCCTCAGCAGGGTCTAACCAGGTACAGACCCACTACTATTCAAATTACTTCAATAAAAGTTTGCTTGTAACTATGTGCATTCCCAACTACCATAATCTAATGGGGGTTTCCTGTGCAAGAGACACTACAGTTTCCATTGGACTAGGCACATTGTATTAAGTACTTTGTTTAACCTAAGCAATGCAAATGCAGAGGGATCTATGCCCAGATTCAGAAAGTAGCATGAGTAGACGGCTGAAACCAGATCATCCTTAGTTCACAGAAAGATAAAAGAGGAACGTGCACGCGGACTTGCAAAATTCTATCAATATAGTTTGCACTAACAGTGGCTCTAACCTATGTTGCATTGTTTTCCTAGTCTTGGGTACCTTCAATGGCTGAAGCTACCTTGTTAGCCCATCTGGACTTTGACCAATGGAAAAGTGAAGTGTGTATTTATTAAATAAGGAAAAGGGAATACTGAAATGCCTTGGAAGTGGAATCTCAAGATCAGTTACTGTTCCCAGTTACTGATGCTTGTAGACCATGTTTTGTGGTACACATGACATACGGCTTAAATCAGTCCTTGTTTTGTCATTGTTCCAAGGGAGCTCAGCATTTTGGCCTGCAGAGAAGGCCAATAAATTAAAGTAAAGATACTCTCAAGTTAAACCTAGCTCTTGGCAGTAGCATCCCTGTGACAAATATTACAGAAGTGGTTTGTCATTGCTTCCTGATTGTCCCATATATCCTGTAATCTTGGAGGATCAGATGGTCACCCAGCCTTGTACTATCTAGGACCAACCCTAATTAGCTTCTTAGGTCATCTGAGATTGGTTCATTCTGTCTTGAGCTAGAGAGTTTTGGTAGTCATGCGGTTGGTGCAACCTAATTGTATGAAAGGCCAGTCAGAGTTTTTCAGTGAGACCTTTTTAGTCACAGGGGAAAAAAATCCTCACTATATGTGCTCAGGATCACTTGCAAGCAAAAGTAGGTCTAGTTTCTATTCTCAATCTCATTATTATTGTTTCTTGGGAGATTTTGTTCATAGAGACAAGCATATATGTGAGATATTCTCATTATATCATTATAAAGGGGAGCAGTTGGCCAATTTCCTCTGAAAAGCTAAGCAAGGCTTAATCCGGTGAGCACTTGGACTGGAGACACCAAGCTATTTTAATGGCTTTCCAGTCCAAGCTACAGTCCTGTTTCTGGTGATCACCTATCAACCAGATCTGTTCCAATTTTGTTTTCTGAGATCAGTTGCCATAATGTCACATGTATTTCAGACCTGCCATCATATCACGTTTCCTTCAAGACATATTGCATTATGTCATCTTTCTCCATTTTATGCTGTTTTTATTAGAAGTTGCAGAAAAGGACCAAGAGAAGCAACAGTGTTCATCTTGCCCTACTCCAGTATGGTCACCAAGACGGCTATATATAGATCCAGAATGCCTACTGCCCTCAAATGTGATGATGGCTGCAAGGCTGGTTTTGATTTCAACTTCTAGGCCCAGATTATGTTTCTTCACCAGCAGTCTGATCATGCTGCTGTTAAATATGTGCCAATACTCCTTTAAAATGCCTCTAATAACTTTCTGGGCCTCCCCAGATACCATCTTGCCGATACAACCTCAAGGCGAAAAGCACCGGGATCCAAAAAATATACTGAACATCACCCAGTCATGACTGATATGAACAAACTTGATACTCAAGGTATTCTGCAAACTTATCACTCCAAGCCATCTAAGTGGCAAACCAAATTCTCCCCTCTCCCTCAATTCCAGAAAGAAATGCCACTGGGTGACCCTGTAAAATGCTACAGAAAACAGATGGGAAATCCTTCTTGTTGGCTACACTTGCTGGCACAGAATGGTGGTAATATCGACAGTGGTCTTGACTCACCTTCAGACAAACCTAACCCTGTTCTCAGGATCTAAATCAGGGGTGTCAAACTCAAGGCCCATGGGCTGGATCTGGCCTACGATGTGGTTGAATCTGGCACAGGGCTGGCCTGGAAAATGTAAGGGCTGGCCCACCTCGCTTCAGCTTAGTCTACCCACATTGCTTCGGCCCAGTCTACCCAATGCAAAGAGAAAACATGCCAACAGTTTTGGGAGTGGCGTCAAACTGGTCATGCCCACCCAGTCAGCTATGCCCATCCAGTTGGTCATACCCACCCACCTAGTCACACCCGTGCAATTGGCCACACCCACCCAGTTCCCCCCAAGGTCAACCAACCCTGATGCAGCCCTCAATGAAATTGAGTTTGACACCCCTAATCTAAATGAACAACCTACAGAGGAATTATTGAGTGTGTATTTTTTTCTACTTCTATTACTGTCTGGTTTGGTACAGCAACCAAACTGAGAAACAGACTTCAACAGATAGTTAGGATTGCAGAATAAACTATTGCAACCAGCCTGCGTTCCATTGAGGACCCGCATACTGCATAAGCCAGAAAGAGGGCTGAGAAAATATCTACAGACCCCTCACAACCTGGACATAAACTGTTTCAACTTCTACCTTCTGGATGCTGCTATAGAGCATTGCATGCCAAAACAGTTAGACACAAAGACATTACCCCAGGCACACACCATGTCATCACTCTGCTAAACACATAATTCCCATAGCACCATCTTATGACTAAGGATATCTAATCATGTTGTAGAACTGTATTACTACTATCCTTCTCACCTTTCCTACTACCTACTCCTATTTGGTATTTCTCCTCTTCTCTCCTATTCTTGTACCTCAAGCAAGATCAGCTCCAAAATCTATCCATCCCCTCAGGGCTGCCTTAATGTATGGGCCTGATAGGCACTTGCCTGTGGGCCCCATGAGCATAGGGGCATCATATTAATCTTATTAATGTTAACCCTTTAATGCACCTTGTATCATATAAATACAGCAACGTATTTATTATATATTTATTTATTGGAAGTACCAATAAAATAAATGTTTAATTTTATCGACCATTTACATTTTTATTCCTGTGAGTAGTCGTTGTAGGGGCCCCAGTGCAATGCTATTTTAAGATGGGCCTGCATCCCCTTCTAGTATATTTCAGTTGGAAACATTTGTTTGTATCACCTTCCAGTTCAGTCTGGACTCCTGTTGTCAGTAGTCACAATTAATATCAAGGCACAGGAGCTGCCTCAGAAGCAAAGCTATTATCACCCCATCAATCAATTGAGAATGAGAGTTATTTATACAGCTCTGCAAAGTTTGTTTGCATTTCATTGTACTGGACCATTATTCAACTTTCAGCATCTTTCATTACTTTACTGATTGTTGGAATTTCAAACAGGCATGCTTTTGAAAAAAAAAATGAGAAAGAATTATGGCCAAAACAAAATATTTCAGATCCAGAAATAAAAATCTTCATTATAGAGAATGTTCATTATTTGTTGGTGTTCATACAAGGACGTCAGAGACAGATACAAAAGTTTTATATTATCTTTAAAACAAGAAAGCTTTTTTTTAAAAAGAAAAAGATTGTGAGACTTTTAAGTACTGAGACTTTAGAGAAAAGACACTGAATTATCATATGAATTCCCAATTCCTAACCAAGCCCTGTTCCAATCCCAAACTGAGCCCTGTTAAGAACCTGTTTCTGCTGGGTTCTAGATCTGCTTCAGAACTGTGCCAGTAGTGAAGTCTAGCACAACCTGTGCATGAGCTTAAAGGCCAAGATACTCTCAAATCAACCCCAGCCTTGATGACCAGGGAAGATTTTCCTTGGTATAGTATGAAAATATTGCCGCTACCTTTTGCTGGTGGTAGTTGTTATTGTTACTTCCTACTCTACTGTTGTTTACAGGAGCAATGTAGAGTAAGAAATGGCGGGGGGGGGGGGGAAGAAACCTGCAAACTACACAACATGTAGGAGACTCCAAGTTGCAGGTCATCTTCTCTGCATAGAGAACAACCGAATCCCCAAGATGGCAATGAGATGGGCCCCAACTGATGCCAAGCAACCAAGAGGACGCCCTTGAAATGCATGGTGAAGAACATTCATGGAAGACTTAAAGACTCTAAACATCACACGGGAAGATGCTGAAGTACTAGTCCAAGCCCCAAAATGCTGGAGATCCTTTACTGCCCAATATGCTACTTAATATGGGGGAGGTTCTAATGCTAAGATGCTCTACACTGTTAGTAATCATTGGTAATCTCTCATCCCAGATACAAAGCATCTTAGTTTCATTGAAATCAGCCAAAGTTGACTAGGACCTAATGAAGGAGGATAGTTTTAGCTCAGGGTTAACATGAAGGGGTCCTTGGTGCTCTCTGAGTTTGCTTGTTTTCTTGCAAACATTTCATTACCCAAACTGGGTAACATTATCAGCACTAGGTAGTCCTGGTGACGTTACCTAGTTTGGGTAACGAAATAATCTACAAGAAAACAAGTAAGCTCAGAGAGCACTAAGGAGCCCTCAACTGGAACCATTCCTGGTGTGAGGCAGATATCTGTCGAGGCTATTTTAAAAGGTTCCTGTCAGAAGCCTTGAGACTTCCACCATGAGACAAACGGGATGCCTTTCTAACATTAATTGTGAGATTTTTAAGTAGTGAGAGATATTTGGGTGCCCCATGGTATCACATACCGTATGCCTGAAAGAGAGAAGTTCAGATTCAATGCTCTCTGTGATATACAACCCCAAAATGTCCACCGAACTTCACAATTCTTATTATCCTTCTTTAGCTCCAAATTTTGAAGCAGACAACCTTCCATGCCTGTAACGAGGCACCAAGAGAAAAATCCCACCTCCCACAAATCCTCTCCTTGCTTCCTCCTCCAAGCATGAAATAAGCAGGAAGATAATTTATGTGAGCTATGTAACAAGAAGTCTCAGTAAGGCATAGAAGGGAGACAGATGGATCTTCCCCTTCCCCTTAGAAGGAATGGGAGGGAATTGAGTCTTATATATGGACCTCAAAAGAACAATAAAGTGAAATTGCGGCACTTAAAAACCTAAGAAAAAGAACCCAAAATAAAAAATGAACAATACAAACAAGATTGTTTAGCATGTTTATTGGCCACAGGAGGTAACTTCTCATCTACACTTGACTAGCTTTCTGTGGAGCACAAAAGAACCATGTCTACTTCACCCCTCTCCAGGACCATTGCTACAGAACTGTAGAGAGCTTTATAAGATACCCCGGAGAAGAAGGTCAAGAGCTATTCAAGGTAAATGAAGGTATTTCGTGGCTGTGTTGCCTCACTTCATTCCAGGACCTTTTAGATAGAAAATCCAGACCTTCTGACTTTTTTTCTGGGGGTGCGGGGAGAGTGGAAAATGCCAGAAGATTGCAACATTATCATTTGTTGTACTTTCCTACAAGAGTAGAATCACTTGTTGACTTTTAGATAATTCTACAATTATAGAAATCTACATATGGATGCCATGCAAGACATGTTTTCTAGTATGAAACATGCCAAGTTTTTTTTTTAAGGGCGCCAGAAATTCTGATTTTTGTTTTTCTTTTCTTACAGCCAACCAAACTGTCTTTGAAGGATCTGGGCTTGGGGGAGACATATCTTCAGACGCCAAGCCAGCAATGCTGGGATAAGGAACCTAGATAAAAGAACTGGTTAGGGAATGTGCGGGCTTGATCTCTGAAGCCCTCTTTCATGGAGCAAAGAGGAGAAAGGAAGCATGAATGAACACTCCACATTTATATCCAGCGCAATATATTATCCCCTTTGGGAACAAGAAACATTAAATCAATTGCAGAAAGAGAGTGGAAAAGTGGCTCGAAAATGAAGACCCCCAAGAAGATATAGGAGGAAAGAAAAAGAGACAGCTAAATCTAGTTTAGATCAAGATCCCTTCCTTCTATCTTTCCATAACTTTCTGTCCTTGCAAATTATCTTTGCTTTCACCACGTTCCTAGAACAATTCATGTCTTATTGTTCTTTTCACTGCTTGTATATAGAGATTCTCAGTCATCCATGGTGGTCCTGAAGATGCTTTCTTTCAAAAGACACCCGGACTTTCTTGTTTTGCTCAAAGATGTTTCACTTCTCATCCAAGAAGCTTCTTCAGTTCTGACTGTATGGTGGAGAATGGAAGGATTTATATTCTTTATACATTTATAGTGCTAATGATATGATGACTGCAGGGAATATAAATCAGAATTAAAGAGGATTCTTGGAGAAGAAGTGAAATGCCTTGAAGAAAAACCAAGAAAGTCCAGCTGTTTTGGGGGAAGAAAGCACCTTTGGGATTTCTCACTGCTTGGTGGTCTGCCCCAGAAAAACCATGCTGGGAACCCAATTCCCTCCTGCAATTTTGCATTCATGCTGATTAACTTTTCTTTGACATAAGGAAGCACTAATGGCAGATAAGGGAGGTACAATAAGCTATTGGACAAGTCTCTGGGGCTTTAGAAATCACCCTGAGAAGTGACAATAAGGAGAACATTGCACAAAGTCATCTCCGAACAGTGCAGACATTTTTCCAAAGGTGCTTTTCAAAAGGAAACTGGACTTCCTTGGGTTTTTTTTTTTCCTTGAAGATGTTTTGCTTCTCATCCAAGAAACTTCAGAAACTTTGAGACAACCATGATTGAGAATCTCCAAGGTGAAGAAAACTGTTAAGTTTGGGTAATGAGAGGCTGAACCAGGGCATGGGTGCAACAAATACTTTATTAAGATAATAAAGGACTGAACGTGCTAGCCAAGCCTGGAACTGGCTCGCAGCGATCAGCAACTGGTTGGACCCCGCAGCCTGCTTTTATAGCTGGCTGCTGGGGAGAACCAACCAATGAGCGAGGGGGCAGCCGCCCCCGCAGCGCGAACGGACCTGAGTGGGAACTCCTTAGAGTTCCAGGGACATAACAAAAACATTCTGAAGGTTTTGTCTGTTCAGGGCAAGGAAAGAGTCAGGAAAAGTGGATTCTGCTTCTGGCCACAAGATCTATTATACAACCATTGCAGGATTGGCTCAGCACTTACTTCATCTTCATAATCTTTCCAGGCAAAGTCAGAAGCCCAGGAAAGGGTCTACTAGCTCCAACATTGCTCAAATAATGCCTCTTCCTCTGAATTTTTAACCAACCAGATACCTTTACTTACACTATTGCAACGATACATGTACTAGGAGGATTATTGCTAATTGTTAAAGGAGAAAAAAAAATTATCTCCACCCTTTATTTTCTTTACCAACAAATACTAAGAGATTGTTGGAGTGGTTGAATCAGAGGTGACATTCAGCAGGTTCTGACCAGTTCTGGAGAACCTGTAGCAGAAATTTTGAGTAGTTTGGAGGACCGGCAAATACCACCTCTGACTTGGAGATTTTACAGTATCCTTCCCCTGCCATGCCCACCAAGCCACGCCCATCAAAGCATGCCATGCCCATCAAGCCACGCCCACAGACCCAGTAGTAAAAAAAAACTTTGAATCCCACCACTGGGTTGAATCTCTACATGAAAGCGTGGCTCTGCCTTTTTCCTTTTCTTCTCTCAAAAACAGTTTCTTGGACTACCTCTGCTGTCTCCGAGAAGCTTGTAGATGACACTTTCAGAGCAAGAGTCAAGAGGACATCCACTCTACCAGATGACATTGAGGATGAGAAGAAACCGGGTAGAAAATCGTACTGTTTTTGTGGGTACAAAATGAAGGGATTAAGCAAGCAGAAATATCTCAGCGGCATGGAGAAGAAGAACGGAAGGCTGACACTCACCCCTTGTTCTGATTCCAGCAGCTCCGTTTTGACTCTGACTGCAGGCATCCCATCAAGCATTAACATTCTGTTCTCCAATGTGTTAATAGCCTTGAAGAGGAGAAGAAGAAAAGTACCAATAAGCCCAGGAGAAAGAAAACAATGGAACATCCTGGTTTGTAAAAGAAAAAAAAAATGGAAGGATTTGTCTGTCGTTCAGGTCTACCTACAAGAACTTCCCTGCCAAGTATTTTCTAACACTTTCGCATCAGCTCTGGGCCCAACCGATTTCAGAATGTTGCCTGTTTCAACGGATGAATTTCAGTTTATTCCTGGCTCTCTTCTTTATAAGAAGCAGGAATAAAGTCAGTATTGACCTTGGTCTTGCAAAAAAGCAGGAGTCCATAGCTGCTGTAAACATAGTAGTCGCTTTACAAACTCCAAGTCCCTTTGAGACAGTTTTTGTTTTTACTTCGGGTAAACATCTGAACCAGTCTCTACAGTTTTCTTGGCAAGGTTTTTCAGAAGTGGTTTGCCATTGAGAGAGAGAGAGAGAGGGAGAGGGGGAGGGGGAGAGGGGGGGAGAGGGGGGGAGGGAGGGAGGCAGGGACAGAGAGAGAGAGAGAGAGAGAGAGAGACTAGCCCAAAGCCAACTCGATGTCTTCAATCCCACACTGGGACTAGAACTCACAGCCTTCCAGATCTAGCCTAGTCACTTGATCACAACACCAAACTAGCTCTCCTCAGCCTTTTGGTTGGTCCATTCCCCCCCCCGGTAGGACTTCTTGTCTCTGTTCTGACCCAAGCCTCGTTCAAATCAAATAAACACCAAGTATATATAAAAGCAAACCTTTTTAATGTGTCTCTGTGAATTCTGTTCATTCACAGCAAAGAGTCATTAAAACTGATTGTCCCAGATAAGAGCAAGCCCTTTCAAGGTTACGAGAAACTGCAGAGAAATATTCCAAACCAAAAAAATCTCCAAACATGAACAGCATCAGTGCCAAACTCATTCCTTGACAAGAAGATTCAGATTCCATTTCCCAAGTCTTTCTGCTTCACCTTCCCCTCTCCCAGGATTGCAGCTCTGGGCAGGCACAATCAGGAACAGCAGAAAGGATTCCTTTCTCTTATCCTTGAACATGTCTATTTTTCCTTCCATAATCCTGACAGGAGGTTAAGCCTTGGGGATCCTTTAGTCCTTCTTCAGGCTGGCTCTCCCTTGCAAAACGTCCTGTCAACATCACCTGGCTCTCTCAGGGATCAGATTTGGGCTTTGTCTTTGTCTACGTTCTTCCACAAATACCACGCATATTGAAAAAAAAATGAGATTTGCAGCAATGGAGAGGGCTTGGGGAAGACTACAAGCAAGGTGGGATTCAAAAATCCCAGCAATTGGTTCGCTGCCCGGTTGCTGGGTCGGCGTGCCCATGGTGGACATGGCCTACCGGAAGTCCGGGGGAGGGCATTTTTCACCTTTTCCAGGGTCCGGAGGCTTCCCTCAGGCCTCTGGGAGAGTGAAAACAGCCTTTCCCAGGCTCCAGAAGGCCTCCGGAAGCCAAAAACAGGCCCATTTCTGGATTTCCAGAACTTTTGGTTTGGCCGTTTTTCGCCTTTCCCAGGATCTGGAGTTTTCCTTCAGGCCTCTGGGAGGGCAAAAACGGCCTCTTCCAGGGTCCAGAGGCCCTTCGGAAGCCGAAAACGGGCCCATTTCCATACTTCCAGAACTCCCGGTTCAGCCATTTTTCACCTTCTCCAGAGTCCAGAGGTTTCCCTCAGGCCTCTGGGAAGGCAAAAACAGCCTCCCCTGGGCTCCGGAGGCCTTCTGGAAGCCAGAAACAGGCCCATTTCTGGAACTTCTGGTTTGGCCCATTTTTCACCCTCCCAGAGTCTCCGTGTGGACCCTTGCCCTTACCTGCATCCAAAACAGGCCTCATGGAGACTCCTGGGAGGGGAGGGACGGGCCAGCCAGTCGATTCAACGACCAGTTCAGAGAACCAGATGTAAATTTAACATCTGGTTCACCCAAACCAGTCCGAACCGGTAAAATCTCACTCCTGACTACAAGCCATGCAGTCTAATGGTGATACTTCAGAGAGCAACCACGATAAGGCTCGGCACTCTTCCTTTGGTCACTGGGAGTCTGTATGGCTTGTAGTCTTCCCCGAGCCTTCTCCAGGCTGTGGGTTCAGCAAAGTTAGGACAATCAGAGCTGTTTCACACTGATTGCTAGATGGACACCCAGAATATGTTCCTGGAAGATAGACATGAGCACCTTCCAAGTATAAATGTATAATTTCTTGTTTCAGAATTGTGTGTTCAGGTGGTCCTCGACTCATGATCACAATTGAGCCTAAAATTTCTGTTGCTAGGTGAGACTGTTGTTAAGTGAGCATGATCCCGTTTTACGACTTTTCTTGCCAACATTAAGTGAATTGCTGCAGTTGTTAAGTTATGAATACGGTTGTTCAGTGAACCTGGTTTCCCCGTTGACTTTTCTAGTCAGGATGTCTTAAAAAGAGATCCTGCAATCTCGGGACACTGCTATAGTCATAAATACGAGTCAGTTGCCAAGCATCAGAATTTTGATCCACATGGGGATGCTGCAATCATCATAAGTGTGAAAAAATGGTCATAAGTCATTTTTGGGGGATAACTTTGAACAGTCACTAAACAAACTTGTAAGTTGAGGCTACCGGTAATTCAGATCTATGCAACCTTCATAATGGAGAAATGCTTCAGGCACAGAATTTGGGTTTGATTTTTTACTATAGCTTAAATTTTATGAGCTGGGGGAAAAAAGGAAGTTCCTGGCCCCCATTTTTTCTGACCAAATAGGACCACCAAATAAGCTGTTCTGCTTGCTGGGTCAGAAAAGACACAGAAATCATTTTTCAGTGTGTTGAAGAGGCAGAGCTTCCGAAACTGAGCTCCATGATGCAGATTATGTTTAATGAGAAGAAGGACTAGGGGTGACATGTTCCAATATCTCAGGGGCTGCCCCAAAGAAGAGGGAGTCAAGCTATTCTCCAAAGCACCTGAAGGGCAGGGCAAGAAGCAATGGATGGAAAGTAATCAAGGAGAGAAGAAACTTAGAACTAAGGAGAAATTTCCTGACAGTGATAACAAATAATCAGTGGAACAACTTGCCTCCAGAAGTTGTAAACGCTCCAACATTGAAAGTTTTTAAGAAGAGATTGGACAAACGTTTGTCTGAAGTGGTGCAGGGTTTCCTGCCTAGGCAGGGGGTTGGACTAGAAGATCTCTAAGGTCCCTTTCAACTCCTGTTCTGCTCTGCTCTGCTCTCTTCTCTTCTATTCGACGACTTGATTCTACTTATTCTATTCTATTCTACCCTAACCTACCCTATAAATATTACTAATTACCCTGGGTGTAAAACTCCGCTCTTCTTGATGCAGAATTTGGGCTGGTTGATTGCAAATTGGAATCCCATTCAAGTCCGGGGGATAACATGAAATCCCATATATTAAAAAGAAAAGGCTGCCGTTTCTTGGGAGAAGCCGAAAGCCCCTTAAAAGAAAGATTCACAAGAGAGGGAGTGGCTCCCTTTCCTTCCCTGAATTCCTCCCTTCCCTTTCTGAGCCCTAGGAGCAGGAGGCCTTTCTAGTAACCAGGCGTGCTCAAAAGAATAAAAGAGGCGGAGGGAAATGGATGCCGGGCCAGGCGCTTTCCAGGAGGGTGTAGGCTGACCAGGCCTGCCTTCCATATTCATGGGTGTCACCCACAGCAGCGGTTTGTTTGGCCCTCCGCCTAGGGTGGAGCACGAAGCACTGCCAGCCAGCCTCTCCTATCAGTTTCCTTCCCTCTTTCTGCCTGGCCTAGCTAGGCCTCCTGTTCCACCCACGACCCCCAAGAAGGCCAGCTACTGCATGGCTTGCAACGGCCAATGGGGTCATAAATCTCCTTGAGGTGAGGCTGCCCGGATGAAGGATCTCGCCTGGGGGTCCTTCTGCACAGGGGAAAGGGGGAGCGGCTGCCGGATGGATTGGGGAGGGGGCTGCGCTGCCTGCCTGGAAGGCTGTGCTCTGCTGGGAGGGTCTCCAGCTGTGACAAGCGCCCGGGGCTACAAGCAGGGAAGAAAGACAAGCCGGAGCTGGATCTATCCCAAACAGGGCCTGCCTCCGAGACAAAGGACAATGCTCAGACTGGCAGGTTTAATGAACTGTTGGAATCTGATTAGAGGCTAATGCCCCGTTCCTGCTTTGCACCGATATACAGCTGATACTTTAACCATCTCTCTCCCGCCACCTCACCCTGAACTTGTTATTCAACAGAAGGAGAAGCTGTGTAGGCAAATGGCAACCTTTTTTTTCCCAGAGCTATAAATCAGCAGATCCCAAGGAGGTCATGCGTCATTTAGCACATCGACACCTTCTTGCTATTTGGGTCAATTCTGCCATTGCCCCTCTCTCTTTCCTGAGAGTCCCAAAGCTGATTTCCCCAGGAGAGGACCCTCTGTTTCACTCTGAGAACAAAAGAACAGGAGGCAGGGAAGAAGGCTATGGAAGTGGGCAGAAACGTATTCAAGGCCTTTTGTGTGGTTCACGGACCGCGAGAGGGATCTTGGCGTCCTAGTGGATAATCACTTAAATATGAGCCAGTAAAGTGCTGGAGCTGACAAAAAAGCCAATGCAATCCTGGGAAAGGTGGATTAATGGACAGAATCAAGACCATAAGAAGTGATATTACCACTTTATAAGGCCTTTATAGAGCGATGTGGTGGCTCAGTGGCTAAGACTCTGAGCTTGTCAATCAGAAAGGTTGGCAGTTCGGTGGTTTGAATCCCTAGTGCCGCGTTACTTGTCCCAGCTTCTGCCAACGTAGCAGCTCAAAAGTGTGTACAAAATGCAAGTAGAAAAATAGGGACCACTTTGGTGGGAAGGTAACAGTGTTCCATGCACCTTCAGCATTTAGTCATGCGGGTCACATTACCACGCCGTCTTCGGACAGCGCTGGCTCTTCAGCTTTGTAACGGAGATAAGTACCTCCCCCTAGAGCCGGAAACAACTAGCACATATGTGTGAGGGGAACCTTTACCTTTTTAAAGCCTTTATAAGATCACACCTGGAATATTTCCAATCTAAAAAAGATGTTGAGACTCTGGAAGCACAGAGGAGACTGACAAAGAGAACTGGAAGTCTGAAGGCTAAAACATTTGAAGAATGATTGCAGGAATTGGGTATGTCCAGCCCCTCTAAGTCCAGAAGAACTTAGAGTGACATGATAGCAGTGTTCCACTATTTGAGGGGCTCCTACAACAAAGAGGGGGGTCATCTTATTTTTGAAAGCATCAGAAAGCAAGACAAGAAGCAATGGATGGAATCTAATCAAGGAGAGAAGCAACCTAGAACTACGGAGGAATTTCCTGACAGAACAATTAATCAGTGGAACTGCCTGCCTTCAGAAGTTGTGGGTGCTCCAATACTGGAGCCTTTTAAGAAGAGATTAGACAAACTTTTGTCTGAAATGCTATAGGGTTTCCTGCATGAATAGGGGATGGGACTAGACCAAAGTCCCTTCAACTCTGTTATTTGTATTTTGTACTGGACTGTATAATTAATCAAATGGGATGTTCAGAAAGATACTTTACCTCTCACCAACCGCTAAAGCAATCTTGCTATAAATTAAATTATAATTTAATGTAAATTTTTGAACCCTTCAGCCGCATATTTTCCCATTGTTCAAGTATCACATTATATCCAAAATTCCTTGCCCACTGAATCACACTTAATGCTTCTGAGGTTAATCCCAATGCAGCCTCTTAGCCCACCATGCCTTCTCTCAACCGCTAAGAACGCGGGTGTCAAACTCACATGATATTTCATGACGTTTTTTCCCTTCGTGGAGCTAGGGTGGGCATGGCCTGCATGTGACACATCCAGCCCAAGGCCCGCCAATTTTATATCCCTGACTAAGAAGGATCAGACCTGGTTATTCCTTGGATTGGAACTATTAAGAAATTCCAGATAGTTAGCCTAGATGTGAGTCCTCAAGAAACACCTGAAAGAGTAACAATAATCCTCTTTGAAGCATTGTTTTAAAAAAAATATGTTTTCTATGAAGTCAGCTGGGACTGAGCTAAATTCAAAGATGACTTTCTAATACAGGAGGAGTCTAACCTTTCTCTGTTTAAGGCAAGACAAGAACTTCATTAAACTAAATTCAGTTGTTCTATACAGCCACTATGAATGCTGCTCATCAATTTTATAACAGTGTCTCATTCAATTTAGCAGGAATGTTCCTGTAGCATCTGAAATCAACCTGAGGCCCACACTATGCAAGGTAGATCTTGGCTTGTTACAGGTCTGTTCAGTTTAGGTGAAAGAATCCACACATTGACAATGATGTAAAAACAAAAAGGACCCTATATATAACAAAGGCTCAACATATCTAATACTCCACATCCTGACAGCAGAGAAAATGGTTTACGCCCAGCAGTGGAAGAACGAAAATATTCCTTCAGATAGAGAGATAGTAAAGAAAATACTGGTTTTGTGCAGAATTAGATAGATTAACTCTAGAACTGAAAAACAAAGGGGAAACAGAATGCCATGAGACTTGCAATAAATTTTACCTATGGCTGGAAGCAAGAGGTAGAAATTGGAACATAACATAATTAAAATAAACTGACCTAGAATGTGACACTATAGAGCAGTGGTTCCCAACCTTTTTTTCACCCCGCACCCTAAAGAAATTTCACTCGAACCTCGCACCCCCTGAAATTTAGACTTTAGGAACTACTGAACACATTAAATATATGGTAGGATTGAATCTTTTCAGCTATGTATGTGACGGCCACTAAATAACGATACTTAACTCTAAAATGAAAACAAAGTTAATCCATTGCATAATAAATAAAAATGCCAACATATAGCCAATATCCTATTATTTACCCGGACTTTTCTCGCACCCTCTGGAATATCGTCTCGCACCCCACAGGGGGTGCAAGCACCCCAGGTTGGGAACCCCTGCTATAGAGGATCTAAAAGAGCAGGGTGCAGAGGTGGTGTTCAGCAGGTTCTGACAGGTTCTGGAGAACCAGTAGCGGAAATTTTGAGTAGTTCGGAGAACCGGCAAATACCACCTTGGACTGGCCCTGCCCCCACCTATTCTTTGCCTTCTGAGTCCCAGCTGATCAGCTAGGTCTTCTTTTGTTGCCCTGAACAGGAGAACGAAGCTGGAAAGCAGGTTAGTGAGGTGGGAGGGAATGGATTTTGCAGTACCCTTCCCCTGGAATGGGGAGGGAATGGGGATTTTACAGTATCCTTCCCTTGCCATGCCCACCAAGCCACGCCCATAGAACCGGTAGTAAAAAAAATTGAATCCCACCACTGTCAGGGTGGTCAAAATAATTGTAGCAAAATCAATATTGTATAAATAATACGTATGTTAGTTGTTTAGCTCTATTTTAGTATGTATGACAGAGGAATGCCAGGTCTGTGTTTGATATCTATATTTGTAAACGATAAAATATTTTTTTTTTTAAAAAGACCCTATAAATCCCATTATCACCGCCTTGTCTCTTTTCAGAGATCTTTGAAGATTTTGACTTCTGAAGGATCAACATAAGTACCCACAGGGGGAAAAAAAAAATCTTCAGCCATTCCTTTCGATCTGGGCTGCAGGAGCGATTGAAAGAGGAAGATTTTAGACTTGGCTGTGCGATGTGAAGGACTGCGCCCTTCAAAATTTCCTTGGAAGCAGAAAGTTCAGCTCCAGCTTCCTGCTGAGTCTCTGTGCTGCCTTGCTATTGAATCAGGTTGCCTAGCCATTGTCTGGAAGTGAATTCAGTCTTTCTTTGGCCAGAATATTTGTTGGAAACATCACAGGGGCGAGGAAGAAATCGAGTGGATGAGCTTCTCCTCAGAGGCAGAACCCAGGAGGTGGGACAGGAAGAAAGCAGGATGAATGCTTTGGGAAAATGCTTCCCTGTCAAAGCAAGGTCACAGAGGGAAGATCTAGGAGGGGATAGAAACAAAGGCACAGTTGGCATGGAAAATTCCTTAATTATTTAGGGAGGAGCCCACCCTCTATATTCTCGCTCCCCCTGTCTTTTCTCCTTTGAGGATTTCAAAAATTGGCCTTTCCGTTTAGTTTAACCACAACTTCAAATCCATCGCTGCGCAGTGAATCTCAATTCTCTTTCATCTGAAACAAAAGTCAACTTCATATCACCCAGAGGTCATCACCCCAAGTTACATTCTTTGGAATTCTGGCTTATTATAACAGAGGAAATGTTGATTCCGATCACTCCCATTTCAGCTGTGATTATTAGTTCAATTTATAACTTGTCTTTTTGCAAGAAAACAACCAAGCTCAGATAGGAGTCGAGGGCAGCTTGCCATGGCCAACTTGCCATGGGACAATTCAATGTTGTATTAATCATTTCATTCATATACTTTTATTATTAGTTATCATGTTTTCATCAAAATTATTGTAACTTGCATTTCTGGATTAACTTTATTTTATTGTTATTGGCCACAGTTCTGTCAAAATTAATTTAAGTTTTGTATTTGTTGAATTATCCCATGGCGAGTTGTCCCTCAGTGATTTGGCTGTGGCGAGTTGGCCATGATGAGTTGGCTGTGGTGAGATGTCCCATTATACTCAGAAAACACCCACAGTTCAACCCTGAGCTACACAGATTCTCTTTTATCCCCATAACCCCAACTCTGGAGAGGCTTTTATTAAGAACGTCTAATATCATCCAGCAGGGTCACAGCTGTGGAAGGTGGACTTGATTCTGGACCTCTCAGTCCCAATCGAACACCTTAACCACTGTCTTGGCCTGCTCCAGAGTCTTCCATGGTTCGAAAAGTACAACTATGTAAGACATTTATATGATTTACTTCTACTATTTGCAAGACCTGACTAGCAGCCATTAATCTCTCCCCTTATTTACAATGTTCCCTATTCCCACATAACATTATTATCCTTTTGGGGTAACTGTTAAAATGAGCCACCTAATAATAATTAAAAATGGAAAGAAAAGTTTCAGTTTTACCTGAACCAGCATAGGTACTGGGAAGGGTGAAGGATGAGGATGCCAGTTTGCACTGGTTAAGGTAAAACAGTAGTTAAGATTCTGCACAGTTCAGTGAACTGAAAAATCCCATCACTGGCTGGCCATGCTCTTGCTCATTTTTTGGCCTGTTTTCAGCCATTTTCAGGGCATTTTTGGACTAAAAACAGTCCATAAAACAGCCTGAAAATGGCCTGAAAATGCCCCCCAAAACTGCCAAAATTGGCCAAAAGAACACTCCAAAACGCCCTGTTTATTGGCCATTTTGGGGAGCATTTTCAGCTGTTTTGGGGGCCAAAAATGCCCCCCAAAACTAGGGGTAGGTCTTATATTAGGTATACACATAAGAACACAGTAAGGCTTATTTTCAGGATAGGTCTTATTTTCAGGGAAACAGGGTAGCTACTGATGGTCTGCAGTCAGAGCCGCCCAGATGTTTCACATAATCAACCGCAAGGTATCCTGGTGAACCTCATTTTACCTGCAAACCCCATGACTTCTCACCTAAGCAGAACCGCCCCGTCAGCAATGAATTTGCAGGATGTGAGGAAGCGGGTTTCAGAAGTGTCAACAATTGCAGGGGTTTGCCTGAGCTTGGAAACTAAGCAGGACCAGGCCTGGCTAGTCCTTGGATGGAGATCACCAAGGAACCCCAAGAGAGTAGGCTAATATACACGTCCCAGGGTAATGTTGCAGGATCAATCTGGGTTGCTCACTGGAACCAGAGGTTTAGTCTTCCAAGCTTTCAGATTCATGATGGAGCTTATCCTCAGAGAACTCTCTAGTAGAGTGTATGCTTTGGCAACCCAGACAGAATACCCCAAAGCACATACTCTGTTAGAGAGTAGTTCTCTGAGGATGCACTCAAGCATGAAAACTCAGAAGACTAAACTTCTGGTCCCATTAACCAACCCAGATTGGATCCTGCAGAGTAGGCTAGACTGGTAAGTCAAAAATCCATCCTGGGGTGAGCTGTGGCCACCTTGTCGCTGGTGAGAAAATGGCACAGTTATGCCTACAGAGTCCTCTGGAGCAGGGGTGGGATTCTACCAGTTTGCACCTATTCACTAGAACTGGTTGTTAACATTCTAAGCAGTTCAGAGAACCAGTTGTTAGAAAAAATTACTGGCCTAATCCTGTAAGGAAGGCGGGAAGGAAACATTCTGGTGTTGCTTACAGAAACTGCCTCTCCGTTAACCCTTATTACATTCTTGGCAGGATGAGACTTCCTGTCTCAGGAACTTCTCTGGAATTTTTTTCCTTCCTTTGCTGGTACTTTGCTTGTGTGAAGTGACCATTCAAAGTTACAATGGCACTGAAAAAGTAACTTATGACCATTTTTCACACTTATGACTGTTGCAGCATCCACACAGTCATGAGAGGCCAGGCGAGGAGATGTGTGCCTCGATGTGAGATATATCGAGTTGGCCACACCCAGCCAATAACATGACCACCAAGCCACGTCCACCCAGTCACATGACCACCAAGCCATGCCCACCAACTAAGCCACGCCCACAGAACTGGTTGTTAAAAAATTTGAATCCCACCCCTGCCCTGGAGCCAATCTCAACTTGAAGAAGAGTCTATATTTTCCTTACTGATCTCAACTTCACTTGCTTCATGTACATTTAATAAAATCAAAATAATGATCTCCTGTACAAAGGTGGCTATGACATCTCATGCTTGGCTTCCCAGCCTTATGTGCACACCTTATCCTGTTATCTTTGCTCTTTTAGCAAGCGAGTTATTAAAACAACGTACATGCTACATACACCAAACAGGAGTAAACCATGTCTGTTGTGAAGGCTGGAACATTTATCTTTCATTCATTATGCAAAATCTCAAAAGAGCAGCTAACCAGCAGTGAACTTAATGCAGTCAATAAGATTAGCCACTCATCTAAGTTAATTTTCACTTAAGGGAAACAGAAGGCCTTCAGCTTTTTTAAAAAAAAATTTGAAGGATATGTAGCTTGGGTGTTATTTTGATATATTCTTTTAGCTCTGAACCTAACACATCTGAGACAAAAGGAAACTCTTTTTCCCCCTGAATTTCCTTAGCATATTTAATGTTTATAATTACGCTGCCTTTTTTTTTCCTGGGAGGTTCAGCAGAGCAAGGGAGGAGCGAGGAATTTTCCCATGTTTAATCCACTTTTCCTTCATGTGGCACCCAACAGGGATCAGACTGGATGTTTACCCTTGCAAATCCCCAGAGAGAACAGGGAATTAATGCAGAACGACAGGAATAAATGGAATATAATGAGAATGAAGGGATGTAAGAACTGCGATTCCACCCAAGTTACTGTTTAAAAGAACAGTGTGTTTTAATAAATGATGAGGTGTACGCGTTTGTGAGTCAAACCCATCTTGATGGATGTACAAACCAACAAACAAGAATGGCCACAGGTCTATGGAAATTGTCAGTCATCCAGGTCATGGTTGTCCCAAAGGTGCTTTTTCAAGAGACAACTGGACTTTCTGGTTTTTCTTTGAAGACGTTTCACTTCTTATCCGAGAAGCTTTGTCAGTTCGGATGGTCATCCAAGAGCTGAAGAGGCTTCTTGGATGAGAAGTGAAACATCTTTTAAAAAAAACAACAACAGAAAGTCCAGTTGCCTCCGGAAAAGGCATCTTTGGGACAAGAATGGCCACAATCTTTCCAAACAATGTGAATAGACAACAAATGATTAAGGGTCAGACACAACTCTTCTACAAGAGCTATAGCACTGGGGTTATTCTAACCCTGGGTGGGACATTAAGAAACGAAACAAGAAAGTAGAGCCCTACAAACTGTGGACTGAAGACAATAACTAAGAACACGCTGAAAGGTGAAAAGAAACAGTCATTCAGTCTTGGACGATACAATGAGCCAGCTGCTCTCTTGGGACAACAGCCAGCCAAAAAAATTCACATATTGGTCAGGAAGAGGTGGGACATCACATGAAAGCAGATGAGAGGTCAAAATAAAGTGGAAAGGCAGGACCTATAAGAGGGCAAGAATGTCCTTAGAAAGTTACTGCTGGAAGCAGATCAAAATGATGAGTGTTTTTTCTCATGTTTGTCCATCAGAAGTCAAACCCCAAGAGATGGCAAAAAAGCTAACCTCTTTGATTCATTTAAACAATTGGGATGCAAAGTACACACCAAGAGGCAGAGTTACTTCCCTTCTTACAGTACCAAAATGTGGATTTTTCTGATGAAGAAGAGCAGGATGCTCAAGCTAGATGCATAAACCACAACTAAATGCTTCAGAATCAGGACAGATTCAGATACTCCACAGTTATTGGAGATGTAATATAGAGCACTGCACACCAGAACAACTAGACACAAGGACAGTTTTTCTCCCATGCCATCACTCTGCTAAACAACTAATTCCCACAACACTGTCAAACTATTTACTAAGACTATCTTACTACTATTCCTCTCATCCTTTCTATTACCTATCTCCTTCTACTTATGACTATAACAACCTTGTTGCTTGTGTCTTTATTATTTATATTGTTTTATTTAGTTTCCTAGTATGATTTTGATTGCTTGTTTAGTATCCTATGGCTATCACTAAGTGTTGTATGTATTTTTATGTACATTAAGAGCTTATGCACTGAAGACAAATTCCTTGTGTGTCCAATCACACTTGGCCAATAAAGAATTCTATTCTATTCTATTCTATTCTATTCTATTCTATTCTATTCTAATTCTATTCTATTCTATTCAACGGTGGACCCAACCACTCCAATATTTTTGGCACAACATTCTCACATAAATATGGGAAGACTCCTTCAGACCAATGGCTTTTGAACAGACTTTTTGTCCTTGTCTGATCTGAGAAAGTAACTAGGTCAGTGCCAGTCACTCTGCCTGGGAATCTAAGATGATGGTTAGCCTGGGATGACTAAAATATCCTGAGGGAAAGCAATAGCAAACTACTTTCAGTATATTGCTGAGAAAACAGCGTGAGAAACTATAGCTTATAGATATCCAGCTTGATTCAAGAGTCATTGTTATTCCTCAATTTAAGGTTCCCCCCCCTCCTTTTTTTTTCATTTCAGTTTTGTGCTTTTATTTTCTTCCTTTGTCTTCTTCTCCCAGTCTGTGAGTCACCTCGGCCAACCTCCCTTTTCTGCACATTGATGCATTTCCTCCAAAGGATTTTCTGGTTCCATTTCACTCATGGTTTCTGTCCTCCGGGGCAAGTTGCATTAGTTTGGACTGCTAAACCAGTTTTCTTGATGGTGGTAAGTAGGTCTCTGATTTAGAGAACTGCCGGTGTGTTATTACAGAGCCTATTTTTAAAGAGTTTCTGAAAAATCCAGCTTGTGCAATCTGCCGTGCATGGGATATTGGGTGGTTACAGTCACGCTCGGCCAACATTGGACCTGGAGTTGTTTTGCATTCCTTTCTGTCCAATTTTCTCAGTTTAAAAAAATTTCAAAAAAGAAAGAAAAGAAAAAGTTGTATGGTGTTTTATTTGCACAATTTTCCCTAATGCACACATTTTATTTTATTTTTTTATCTCATCTTTCCCTGGGGTACAGTATATATAATTTTCTAGCGTATGCTTCACTTTTCTATTTATCTTTCCTGAACATACTAATTTTATATGCAATATAGTTGAGCCAAGAGCTACATCAAAGCATTCGGAAAAGTGAATACAGTAATTCAAAGAATGTTTGTGTTCTGATCCCTGTGTTCATTTGGGAATTGCACATTAATCTGTTCATTTCCAAATGCAAGGTAAACCTAGTTGTGCCCTGTGCTCCTTGTCAGTTGAGTCATGCATTTCCAAGAGAGCCCTTCTTGGCCCCTCCCTTGTAGATAGTTCAATGCCAAGGAAAATATATTGATGTCTCAAGTCCTTTACGGTCTGGATACTTCATTGCCAAGCTGGGCTTGGGATTCCTTTTGCTTCCACTGATATTTTTTTTCAATCCCTTTAGTGTCTGTGCATTTTCTTTTGTGTTTCAAAACTGTGTGTATGCTTGCTGTCCTCCATCTGCTGCAGAAGGATGCAGAAGTCAAATAAGAACCCAGAAAATGACAAACTGCTAAATACGGTATGATTTCTTGGAAAGCTTAATGTGATGCCTACCGTGGTGGCGCAGTGGTTAGAGTGCGGTACTGCAGGCTGCTTTTGCTGCCTGACGGCTGCCTGCAATTTGGCAGTTCGAATCTCATCAGGTTCAAGTTTGACTCGGCCTTCCATCCTTCCGAGGTGGGTAAAATGAAGACCCAGATTGTTGGGGGCAAGAGGCTGACTCTGTAAACCACTCTGTAAACCACTCTGTAAAAGCACTGTAAAGTGGTAAATAAGTCTAAGTGCTATTGCCATTTTATGTTGGCTTTAACTTCAAAAATTAAGTTAACTTTAATGGATGAACATCTAATTCCCACAGTACTATCTTGTGCCTAAGTATATTTATCCATGTAGTAGGGCTGTATTACTTTTATCCTTCTTATCTGTTCCACTATCTTATCTTATTGGTATCATTATTAGAATTATTACTTTGATATTATGATTATTATCATTTTGTTTTGCATGTACACTGAGAGTTTGTGCACAGAAATAAATTCCTTGGTGTCTATCACACTTGGCCAATAAACCTATTCTATTCTATTCTATTCTATTCTAATTCCATTCCATTCTTTCTAATCACATTGATATTCTATTCTAGTCTAGTCTAGTCTAGTCTAGTCCAGTCCAGTCCAATCCAATCCAATCCAATCCAATCCATTCTTGTTCTTAAAATGAAAGTGTACTTTAAGTTTAAAAAATAAAAAACCTCAGATCTCTTTAAATTAGAAAAACAAGATATTTCATTGGGATAGTTTTAATAGGACCAAACACATCTGGATCCCTGATGAGTGTCCCAAATCGGCGTAATTTAGCTTTTTTTTTCCATAGTCGCATTTGTGCAAAGGTGAAACCCAAAATGTTATTGGCAGCTCAAGAGCAGTCCAGGAATGCTTTACAAGTTGACAGTTATATTCTTTTTATAATTCCATGAAAGGTTATTAAGAAGGTCATCTTAGTTTCTAGATAAATTCCACCTGGAAAATGGACATGGACGCTCTACATTGGGCAAGGGAAAAATCCTATCTCCAAAGAGGATATTTTCTTGTATAGTGTCCCTCACATATTATAATACCAACTCTAAGTGCATAAAGTTCAACGTGATAACCAACACTATCCCTGATGAAAGAATGATTGATGAAATTGACACTTTACTTATTTTATTTATTCCTCTTGCTGAGCTGAATACATTAGCTTGTTGGATTAGAGAAACAAATCTACATTTATCTGGACCGGAAACCTCTTATGGACGTGTCAGAAAAAAAAAATGGAAAGAATAGTTGGGAGAAGCATAAGGGTGAAGCCACAGAGAAATGCAAAAGATACATTGATCAATCAAAACACACAAATATGCTGTAGGTGATCATCAGAGCATTTTAACTTATTTTCTGAAGTGCACAAGGAAATTCTTTTAAAATCCTGCCAGAGATGGAAGTGGGATACATTAAGAAACTGAAACTGAATGTTTTAATGAAACGGAGTCTGATTTTTTTTTAAAAAAGGATGAAAAATATCAAAGCAACCCAAATGGAATGTTTTAAACTATTTTCTAGGTTATTTGTGCCACCTTTTCACCACCCAAAAAAGTTTTGGAAAGTAGAGCCAAGCTGTTTCTCAAATGTGAATTCTAACCATGTTTAACAGAGGAAACGGGGCTAGTTGCTCCTCAGGTCATCATCCTGGCTAGCAAAGTGGTAATAATCAGAAGTCTTCCATCTCGGAACAGCCATTATTTTAATCTTACCCTTGCTGATATTCCTTGTTCCCAGGAATTTGCTTTTGTTTGTAACTAATTGGGACAAGGCTCCAACGGCGCACAATTTAGAGGCCAACTGGCTCCAGATGCCTCTGAGCAAGTATATTTATTTATCTTTCAAATTGATATCATGGCTCATCTCACAAAACCAGTCACTCTACTCCTGAAAATAAGCTTAGTTCTTAAAAGCAAGAGGAGAGAGCATACAAGAACAGACGAGGGGGAAAAAAATCAAACATAATAAAAAGGAAAACCAACAAGGACTTGATAACCACTTTACCTCAAGGTCTCTCCAAGAATACATGGGCTTTCTGAACATTATTAGGATGGGATAACCCACAGGGACTTCTGGGAGCTGTCCAGAAGACATCTCAAAGAGGACCTTCTTAAGTCCTAGTAAATACATGTTTGATCAAAAGGACCTGGAGCAAATCCTTGTCTTAGCTGACAGGTGGAAACCATTGGAGATAGGCCATCCCTTCAATAACTAAGCCCTAAGAGTCGTGATGGCACAGTGGTTAGAATGCAGTATTACAGGCTAATTCTGCCAACTGTCAGCAGTTCGATCCTCACCAGCTGAAGGTTGACACAGCCTTCCATCCTACTGAGGTCAATAAAATGAGGATCCAAATTGTTGACGGTGATATGCTAATTCTGTAAACCGCTTAGAGTGGGCTGTAAAGCATTGTGAAGTGGTATGTAAGTGCTATTGCTATTGCTATGCCATACAGGACTTTACGTTTAATTATCACCTGTAAAGCCCACTGGTGGTCAATGTAGCTTGCAAAAGCAGCATTGGACACCTGAGCACTTCAAGAATCCTTCCATAACTGCCTGCCCCATTGCATTCTGGAACAGCTGTCATTTCTGAGTTGCCTTCAAGGGCCATTCCCACTGACTGTACTTCAAGGTGACCTTAGTGCAGGGGTTCACTGAAACAAGGCAGACACTATCTTAGAACAGCTTTTAGCACACAACAAGGAGAGGCCGCACAGAGACCACAGCAGTTGGGTCTTTTCCTCCACCTTTACCAGATGTTTGGAAAATAAATCGAGTATAAACAGTAAATGCAGGCTCAGGGGATTATGTTTTATGGAGGAAGAGAAATAGGAAATTGCATTAGCCAGACATACATCTTTATTCTGGTTATTAAGAGAAAAAGCTACTCAATCGTTTCACAGCTAAGCTGTGTTGCTATTTGGATAGTTACCAATAGCACTTAGCAATAGCACTTAGACTTATATAGCGCTTCACTGTTTTACAGCCCTCTCCAAGCAGTTTACGGAGTCAGCATCTCGTCCCCTACCATCTGGGTTCTCATTTACAGACTATGGAAAGATGGAAGGCTGAGTCAATCTTGAGCCAGTCAAGATCAGACTGCCAAACTGCTGGCAGCCAGAAATCGGTAGAAGTAGCCTGCAGTAGTGCACTCAAACCATTGAGCCACTGTGGCTCTTAAGACTGAAAAGGCCATTATCACCAGAACGATGAATGTGGTTTCTTCTGCGTTCTCTAAAAGCATATCCAGACTGTTTCTAGAAACTGCTATTTTCTACTCGCACGTGGGTAAGCCCTGGCTCTAGCTTGTTAGCATTCTCGAGACTCGGCCTTCTTTTCTTCCAAGTCTCTAGAATACCTCTTTCCAACTTCCTCACGGAGTTGGGAGCCTCGTAGGGCCGCCCATGGTCTGAAGAGGTGCTCAGCTGCCTTCTCCAGAACAAACTTGTACTGTGTGTGCGTCGGACAGCCAGATTTTGAATACAAATTAGTGCATTTGAATAATAATTAAAAAAAAAAAAGCTTCAGGAGAGAGGAAATTTAGAGGGGAAGCAAAGAAAACAGGTGGATAAGCAAAAACAACAGCTGGAAATTGAATCCAGACCAGAAGAGCTTCTACAAATATTGTTCCATTTCCTACACCAATGTTTTTTGCAAAAACACTCTCTTTCCCGAGGGAAAGTCTTCATCCTAAAATTACAGGAGAAAGCAAAGGACCTTTGTTTGTATTCAGAGTTCAGAACGAATCTATGTGGAAGTTTCAGAGAAGAGAACTCTCCCCGCCACCCCCGATAAATCTATTTGCCAATACGGCCAGGACAGTAATTGGACAGCAGGATGCGTTTCATCAAGACCCTGGACAGAGCCAGCCTCCCCTTCAAAGAGTTGTTCAACTCTCCCTGAATCTCCTTCTGGGGACGGGAAATTTCCCGAGGCACCTTCTGGCTGAGATCAACATCACATCTGCCTCCTGTGGGGAGAGGGGAGATCATTAACCCTACATGGATTTGAAAGAATCCAGCTAGGTTTTAGCTTCTTGGGTAAGAACAATCCTGGTGGTCATCATCAACAGTTAATGATCCCATAATCCTTTGCGGGGTGGAGTCTGGGCAACTAAATGGAGCTAGTCAGCATTTTAACAGACGAATGCCCTTCCTGTTGCCAGTGCAGAGGTTTTTTTTTCAGTAGATATATTCTCAATTTTTTTCCCAGAGGGAGAAATATCTGCCTCTTATCTAGGATCGAACCCACAGCCTCTGATTGTGAGGCAAGAGCTCCACCTCTAGACCACTGCAGCATTCTAAGAACAGCCCTGGTGGTGCGGTTGTTCAAGTGCAATATTGCAGGCAAACTCTGCCCACCACCTGGAGTTCGATGCTGATGGAGCTCAGGGTTGATGCAGTCTTCCATCCTTCGGTAAAATGAGGATCCAGATTGCTTGGAAACAATAGGCAAATAATGCTTCGACCTTGTAATCTGCCCAAAGAGTGCTAGAAAGGGTAGGATGATATATAAACCGAAATGCCACTGCTATTCTTGGGTAAGAAGGCCACAAGTCCGCTGCGTCTTGGAAGCATCATGGAAACAAGGGGCTCTTTTCCACTCCATTTCCCCTTTTTTGGCATCCTCTCTGGTGCTTCAGAATTTCCATTTCATAAGGCAAATTTTCTTTGGCACAGGAGGCCGCCTTGGGCGTCTTCGCTTCCCCCTTCTCCTGACCTGAGAAGGCTCTTGGGACAAGGGGTGCTTTTCAGCAGCTACCAACCCTTCAGGCTTCCACCAACCTCCCCACTGGTCCCCTCGGCCAAGTTTCCAGCAGAAAGCATGTGAAACATCTGCATTTTCATGGCATGACAAAGCCCCGCTGGGGAGGGCAGACAGGGAGGGCCAAGGCCCCGCATGAAATGACAGGAATATTACATTTACAAAGCTCCATGGAGTGTCTCACAAAGGCAACACTTTCTGACCTGTAATTGCTTCCAGATCTTGACCTTCTTCTCCATCGAGTTCTCTAGCACACACTCCCACCTAAAGACAGGCACACACGTATACAGATAGTCCTCAACTTAGGACCATAATCGGCCCCAGGTTTTCTGTTACTAAGCGAGACAGTGAGATTTCCCACCCCATTTTCCCACCTTCCTTGTCACCGTTATTTAAAGAATCCCTGCAGTTGTTAAGTTAGTTGCCCAGATGTGAAGTGAATCTGGCCTCCCCAGTGACTTCGCTCATCAGAAGGTCACAAAAGGGGATCTTGTGACCTCCCAGGACACTGCAGCTGTCATAAATATGAGTCAGTTGCCAAGCATCTGACGTTTGATCACGTGACAGTGAGGATGTTGCAAAGATCGTAAGAGTGAAAAATGTTCATAAGCCACTTTTTTCAGCGCTGTTGCAACTTTGAACAGTGACTAAACAAACTGTTGTAAGTCAAGGACTAACTCTATGCATACCCACTCCTTCTCTATCCTGATTCTCCCAGACATTATCACAAGGCAAAGCCAACTACAGTGGAGCCTCGGGTCACGACCCTAATCCATTCCCGGACTCGGGTCACTTCCCGATTTGGTCATGTCTGGAAGCACAACTAGGGAATCTTTCCACACCAATTTTGTTCACCACCTGATTTTTGAATCGTGACCCAATTCAAAAATCCGGTGGATTTTTTGTTCACCTCCTAATTTGGTCATGAATAAGAGCGTTTGCGACCCGAGGTTCCACTCTAGACTGGCAACTTTTTCTTCACACCAGTTAACAGGGTTGCCCGATGTTGATTAAGACTCATCGCTCTTTCCATCTACATGGAGGGAAGTACGCGCGGGGTACCCCAGGGCTCTGCTTTAGGACCTGGACCCTTCAACATCTTCATCAATGATTTGGACGAGGGGATAGATGGGGAACTCATCAAATTTGCTGACGACACCAAGCTGGCAGGAATAGCCAACGCTCCAGAAGATCGGCTTAAGATACAGAAGGATCTTGACAGACTTGAATGTTGGGCGCTATCTAACAAAACGAAATTCAAGGGTGAAAAAAGTAAGGTTCTACCTACATTTAGGCAAGAAAAATCAAATGCACAGGTACTAGTTTATGTGGTACCTTGCTCAATAGCAGTAACTGTGAGAGGGATCTTGGAGTCCTAGTGGACAATCACTTAAATATGAGCCAGCCATGTGCTGCAGCTGCCAAAAAAGCCAACACAGTTCTAGGCTGCATTAACAGAGGGATAGAATCAAGATCATGTGGAGTGTTAATACCACTTTATAAGGCTTTGGTAAAGCCACACTTGGAATACTGCATTCAGTTTTGGTTTTCACCCAGTTTTGGTCACCACAACACAAAAAGGATGTTGAGGCTCTGGAAAGAGTGCAGAGATGAGCAACAAAGATGATTAGGGAACTGGAGGCTAAAACATAAAAGGTTGTCCCAGAATTACTCTTATTCCACATATGAATTTGCATACTTCCTCATCACTGTAGTCCTTTTTTAAGTTAGAACTGAACCAACTTTATATCCTAACACTCCTATGTTCACCTATGAAGTTTCTTCCATCAAGGTGCTAATGGCCAGAGAAAAGAGCTTTGCACCCTTCAAAGATTGCGCATGATAGCAGCCTCCATCCATCTTATTTCTTATAAATTTGTCCCAAGGCCGTTATGTTGCTCTACAGATCAAGCCAGCCTCATCTGGTTCAGGAATTTCTACCCTTCTTAACTAGGGTTGCACCTGGGAAAGGTATTTTGTTTTGAGATCAGAACAAAACAGGCCAGCTTGAAAGATTCCTTTGGAGTTGGGTGGGACAAAACTTGAAAGAGATGGGAAGGTTTAGTCCAGCTTCAAAACAGAATTCTTGAAACACACACACACACACACAAACACATACACGCAAGTTTTGTGCTCAGAATGCTCAAATGTAACATGTGTTTTCTATGACAGATGGGCATTAAATATTAAATGTTCAGATTTTGTTCTTGAAACAAAATTCTCGGAATCGTGAGAGTGCTTGAAATGGCCAAGGCTGTGCAAAATGTTTCTTACACCTTTATGCTTAATTCCACACAGATGTGAACATGTATCAGGAAAAATGCATTGTTATTCACTTCGTTTATGCTTAATGTTATTTTCAAGAGTAAATCTGAGGCTATTAAATTTCAGCACCAGTCATCCACACTGTAATACCACATTGGGAAATACAAACTAACTGCCCCACAGAGGGTAAGTTTTAAGCCCTCTATTTCCAATATCTCAGTGAGGCAGAATTCACATTTGGCTTTCTGGATCTATCAGCGAGCACCTGGGCTAAAATAAAAAGGGAACTTCACCACACACAACCTGTTCTCCTTACCAAATTCTATCCAAAGCCGTTAAGTATTTTATTTCCTCTTGGAAACTGAGACAGATAGCACAGCCTACTTTCACCAATGACTATTTAGGGATTTCTGACTGCTGCCAGAAAGGATATGCAGAGATGGTTTCAGGGTGTAATGACTTCCTTCCAGTCAGTCATCATTCCTGGTGACCTCAGGGCCATGTTCTCCTGGCAACAATCTGCCATATTCTCTGGGGATAATTCTTTATTTCCCAGTCTGGCCTACAGCCCTGGAATTTCCTGATGGTTTCCCCTCAAATACAAACCAGGTCCAATCCTCTTAAGCAGTGGTGAGATGCTGCCGGTGTAACAACCGGTTTGGTGGACAAGCACACACTTTCCAAAAAAAAAAAAAAATTACCTGCTATGTTACTACTAGGGAGTAACACAGCTGTGGAGCGGCAATCCGCTCTGCTGGGTGAATCAGCTGAGAGGATATGGGTAACTATAGCACAGGGGCAGGTGGGAGAGCAGGCCCACATGATTGTCGGATCTTCAGAGCCAGGGATTCGCCTGAACTGGTCCAAACCAGTAGAATACCACCCCTGCTCTTAAGGCTCTGAGAACAATCAAGATCCACGGAGTTGAAAATCAAAAAGATGCTCGTTATCCTTTGAAGGTGAAGCGAGTAATCTCTTTCTCTCTCACTCTCTTTCCCTCTTTTTCCCCCCTCTCACATACAAACACACAAACATACATGCGCACACGCAACTACCTCATACATAGAAGCCTAACAGAGAGAATATCCAAACATATTCAAACAGGCAAACAGAGAGGTACACAACTACAAAACCAAATACTGACTCCGAGAGAAGTTTTCAAACGTGTGGACTACAAAGCATAGCAAGATTTTTCAAACATTTCTAACAGGGGTACACATTTGATGAAAAACTGTATTTTCATTCTAAGCAGGTTCTTCCTAACTTCCCCAAATAAATCCTTTTTTTTTTTAAAAAAAGACATACCTTACTTGGCAACAAATATATGTTCTTGGTGTGTTCAATGAGTCTTAAGTCAAAAGAGATCTAAGGTACCATTCAGGGACATTCAGTCTCTGAAAAATCTGGAAACAGCCTTTGGCCACCAGAAGAATTGCGAGAGAGAGAGAAATATAAAAATAATGTTTATGGCAAATGTTTATCTTTAGCTCCAGAAATCAGAATCCTTTCTCCTGATGTCACTTTGATGAAGGCATTCAGTAGAGACTCTGAAGATAATCAAATGCGTGTTAAAGACGCCTCAAAGCTTTCACTGAGAACTTTGCCCCACGTGAAAGGCAAATTTAAACAAGAAATAAAATACAGACTGGTTAACTTATTGCTTGCTCCCATTTGTTTGCATGGCTTACTCTTGTTGGGTATATGGATACACCAACTAGGTTTGGGTGAATAAATATGTAAACCGAGGTTTAAGTGTTTGTAGCTTTAAGCACCAAACTGCAATGTAATTAGATAATTAAGGGTGCGGTTGCAAGCAGCAATAAGAGGCAGTGAGATAAACGTAACACTTCCTGGTTTCTGGCTGCTGACCTGGTTCCTGGTTCCTGGTCGCTGGTTCCTGGTCTCTGGTTCCTGATCTGGTCTCTCTGCTATCTGCTGCCTGCTGTTTTACTACTGTTTGAGACGTCTGCTTGTTATTGCTTGTTGGCTACTGTGCTGGGTACCGTTTCTACTGAACAAGAGGACTGTTTACTAGGTGAGCTGATATCCTGTGCATACTCAGCGTTGTCTTCCAGAGAAAGGTATCGGAAGAAGAAGATATTTCAATAAGCAGATAAAGACATTGTACTGACTAGTTAATGGACTAGCTTACTGGATGGATATATTGGATAATGACATATGGACTGCTTGACACTGCTTAAACTCTGTATGAATTAAACAACTATTTAAAACTACAAACAGTGTTTTTGTCTCCAGTGTGTGTATACTCTTGGGCCCAGCCTCTCTCATTTGGCTGCCTGGCTTGACTGCTGCTGCATACTCTGCTTGGGGGTTTATCCCCAATCACTAACAACTCTGTTTTAATAAGGGGTTGTTTTTTAACTGACTCATTGCCTTAAGACAAGAACAGAAAATAGGATGGTCCATTTGGCTGAAAGCCGAAGGAAGAAAAGGAATGAAATGTAGATCTGATGCCAGGATGCCATGCATTGAGGCAAGCTGCCCAGGTGAGGTCACCTTCACTTGCTGGTCAGGAGTACCTCCATTTTGGACCCTTTTCTGAGAGTTATTACTTAAGGGGACATCTTATATTCTACTCTACTGCACTCCTTGTTCTACCAACAGGACCACTAGGAATAGTTGAGATGATTTTGGTTCCATCTCCTACTCAGGATCTCAAGAGGCCCACCACATGAAATGTTTGTAACAATTCCTTCTGCAGCTGCTGAAATCCTGGGTTTGGGCACTTGGACCCTGTGGCAGGTATCCCTGGTCCAATGGCATGATTCAATGAGTGACACATCCTCTACATGGGACAACATTCAACACAACAAACTTGCAGACGGGCAATCCATTACAGATTCAAAGAAACGAAAAAAAGCAATCTCTTCACCGAAAGACATTCCCTAAAGGACGTTTTGTTTCATAAACTTGAATTAAGGGTAGGGGGGAAAAGCAGAACAATTTAGGCATTCATTGTTTACTGTCTCCAGGGAGCCTTATTGAAAAAGCTGTGGATCTAGAATACCCTAAACAACCATCTCAACTGCGTTGTCCATAGGAGAAGAACATAAGTCTAAACCATAAATAGTTCTAGAATGATTCCAGAATAGGCCAGCAGCTTTCCATGGAAGTCTCTACTTCAGGAAGACAAAACTGAGATGAGAAGATACTACCCTTCTCAGCTCTTGCACAGTCCTATCTTAAACCAGGTTTTTAATCTCCTATCCCAGATGCTAACAATATCGGTAGCAGCCAAAAAAGCAAGTGCAATCCTAGGCTGCACTAATAGAGGAACATAATCGAGAACAAGTGAAGTTCTAATACCATTTTGAAAAGCTTTAGTAAGCCACACTTGGAATACTGCATCCAGTTCTGGTCACCACTAACTAACTAACTAACTAAGTAAATAAGTACATAAGTACATACTTACATACGTACATACGTATAGAGAGAGACTGACTTTGAAAGGAGTGCAGAGAAGAGCATCAAGGATGATTAGAAGTCTGGAGGCATACAAGGAATGGTTACAAGAATTAGGTATGTCTAGTCTAATGAAAAGAAGGACTAGGGGTGACATGATAGCAGTGTTCCAATATTTGAGGGGCTCCTACAAAGACAAGGGGGTCAAACTATTTTCCAAAGCACCCAAAAGACAAGATAAGAAACAGTGGGTGGAAACTAATCAAGGACCTGGATGACTGAGAATCTCTACCGACTTTTAGCTGTGCAATTTGGGATGAACAACTTTTGAATGAGGTGGGAGTAGGAATGGATTTCCAGAGGAAAAATTGCAGACTACAGGAACCAGGGACACTACTCAGGTGACCCTGAGGACACAGACAAACCTCCAAGTGCTTCAACCACCCTCTAAAATCTGAAGAAAGGTATTTGGAAGGCCAAGACTGATTATAAGAGGAAGATTGAGGATAATTTTTATAGCAATAACATGAGGCAGGTGTGGCGAGAGATTCAACAAATTAGAAACCATCAACCGACCAATGTCATCCCTGCCGAGGGGGATGCTTCATTGGCAGAGGAACTGTGTCATTTCTTTGCTTGCTTTGAAGTGGAGACATCAGAGACAGATAAAACACAACTACCAGCCAATTGTAGCCCCCACCTCACTGTGGAGGAATAGGAGGTGAAGAGCATTCTGAAGGCTGTGGACCCTAGAAAGGCTGCCAGTCCTGACGGTATCTCTGGCCGAGTGCTTAAAGACTGTGCTGATCAGTTGGCTGGAGTCTTTACCAAGATCTTCAATCGGCCTTTATCCCAGTCCACTATTCCATCTTGTTTGATGGCTTCCACCATTGTTCCGCCGCCAAAGAAGTTCCCTATCAATAACCTCAATGATTACAGACCAGTGGCACTCACTCCTATCATCATGAAGTGCTTTGAGAAATTGGTCTGCCGGCACACCATTTCTGGTTTTCTGCATACATTTGCTAAACACCAGTTTGCATACAGAAAAAAAATAGATCTACAGAAGCTATAGATCTATAGCCATCACTCTTCACACTGCTCTGACTCATCTAGAACAGCAGGAGGGCTACGTGAGGTTGCTTTTTGTGGATTTTAGTTCTGCATTTAACACAATTCTTCCACATAGACTAGCGTCTAAACTTCTGGACCTTGGGCTTTCTAATTCAATCTGCCTTTGGATTATGGATTTCCTGTCTGGCCTCTCACAGAGGGTCAGATTATTCCTAACATTGGTACACCACAGGGTCGTGTGTTGAGTCCCTAATTCTATACTCTTTATGTGCATGACTGCATTCTCACTCACGTTAGTAATACTATTGCTAACTTTGCAGATATAAAACAAGTGGTGGGACTTATCTCCAAGGGGGATGAGTCTGCCTACCGAGATGTGGTGGACCAGTTGCTTTCCTGGTGTGGAGACAACAACTTGGTCCTCAACACCAGTAAGACCAAGGAGCTTATAGTGGACTATAGAAGGAACAGATCGGACATCCAGCTCTTGCTTATCAATGGAGACCGAGTGGAGCAAGTGGCCATTGTTAAGTTTCTGGGTGTTACCCTAAAAGAGGACCTGATCTGGGGTGCCTACATTGTGGCCCTGATCAAAAGGGCCCAGCAGAGATTATACTACCTGAGACTTCTCAGAAAACAACACCTGAATGAGAAACTGCTGTTGACCTTCTACTGCTGCACCATAGAGAGTATCTTAATTTACTGCACCTCTGTATGGTTTGCCAATTGCACAGTGGCAGATAGGACAGCACTCCAGAGGGTTAATGTCATTGCCCAGAAGATCATGGGTCGCCCTCTCCCCTCTTTGGAAGAGCTTTATAGCTCCCGCTGCCTTAAGAAAGTTCAAAACATTCTCAAAGATCCATCTCATCCTGAGAACCCTTTTTTTGAACTATTACCAACTGGCAGACAGTACAGAATAATAAAAACAAGGACAAATAGGCTGAAAAACAGCTTCTATCCCAGGGCAATAGCTCTTTTGAATTCTGCTGTATAGTGCAGTGTTGGTGTGGTGTTGGGGGCTTTCTGGTTCAATGTGTGAAGGGTGAATGGTGTATGTTTGTGTTTATTTTCATGGTCATGATGTGCACTGAAGATGGTGTTTGATTTTGTTGTACAAGGTGCAATGACAATAAAGTAAACTAATAAAACAAGGGTCCTCAAACTTGGCAAGTTTAAGACTTGTGGACTTCAACTCCCAGAATTCCTGAGTGGACATGATTGAAGGAGGAATTCTGGGAGTTGAAGTCCACAAGTCTTAAAGCTGTCAAGTTTGAAGACCCCTGCTCTAAAAACATGTAAATGACCAGCTGTCTGCAAGGAATATAAATCCTTCCATTCCCCACTATCCTATCAAAGCTGAAGAAGCTTATTGGATGAAAGACAAAATTCAAAAAATTCAAAATCTTCAAAAAAACCAAGAAAGTCCAATTGCCTCCTGAAAAAGCACTTTTGGGACAAGCACAAAGACACACACCATTTTTCATATATTCTTGAGTCAAGTGTATCCTTTCCAAAGTGCCATCAAATGAGAACTTTTACTACTAATTTATCAGAATAAGAGAGTTAGAAAGGATCTTAGAGGTCTTCCAGTCCAACCCCCCTGCTCAAGCAAAAACTCCTACACCATTGCAGGCAAATGGCTGCCCAATTGCTTCTTAAAAGCTGCCTTTTGCAATTGACTGATGATGTCAATGCTGGTAGCATTCAAGTGGTGCTCCAGTTGTTTTGGGGTTGCACACAAAAGATCTATTACTATGGGTACTACCTTTGCTTTCTTTTGCTACAATCATTTATTATGATTTTGAGAGAAGTAAATTGGCAACGAAAGGCACCGGTGAATCCAACAAACTGATCTAGGCAGCAATTTCCCCATCACAGACAGAGTGTGACCTGTACCCCTAGCCTACAGCTGTGTTCCTGTTAGAGGTTTTTTGAGGTCTTGGGTACAGGAAACCACCTGTCTCCAAATTCAAACTGCCAGTGTGGTTTTCTGTGCCCTGGAACAAGTTGGGAACCTTCATCCACAACCTCTTTGGGGATGATTACGCAAGGCCCAAGTCACTCACAAATCCATTTCCCACTGACTCTCTCTTGAGCATCTTTTCCCATTCTGACTTCTCTCCCAATCAGGAAACTAACCCAGACGGGGCAGATGCACTCCAGTTGGACAGGCCCCCGTTGGTGAGTGGATGACTCATATCATGCTTCATGCACATCCTGGAAGGGAACCTAGGAAGGTGCAAGAGAAACAAGAAGGTTGGTCATTCGGAAAAGGTACCTAACTCCAAGTTGAGAGAAACACAAAGACAAGCTTGCAAAAAGTCTTAATCGTGTAAGTCAGGGGTGTCAAACTCGATTTCTTTGAGGGCCACATCAGGGTTGTGTTTGAACTTGGGGGGCCAGCTTGATGTCCATTTTCGGCTATGAAAATAAAGCTTGGGGACTGCACACACACACCCTCCACCTGGTTTTTGCTGGCAGAGGACTGCAAGAGGCAGTCATAGCCAAAAACGGAGCTCGGGGAGACCTCATGAGGCCCTTTCTGAGCTCCATTTTCACTGGAAGAAGCATCCCAGGCCAGTCCTTCACTGTTTCCAGGGTGAGCCCAGGAGCCACATCTAAGTGTCCCATGGGCCAAATCTGGACCATAGGACTTGAGTTTGACACCCCTGATGTAAGTGATTAAACACAGGGTGATTGGGGTCACCTTCTTAGAGCTGGCACAGATGCAGACACATTTTGACTCCAAAGATGGAAGAATTAGATGGCTATCTGACAAGAGAAAATGATCTAACGCTGATTGTTGAGCACCCCCCATAGGATCACTTCAACCACGGTTGCCTAGAAGAATCAAGCTAGCTTGCCAGATGTTTGGGGTGATCTCCTCTCACAGACCTTGTCAGATAAGGCCACCCCACCCACCCCACTCCTCCAAAAATGTACCTGGTCAAGAGGGTGAAAAGGGACCCTGGTAGAAAATACCTACGAGGATATTTTAGCAGAAGATGTGTCCTATGCAAGTCCAAATGACAGTGCATTTTGCAATGAGCAAAGAAGACCTCAGAAGTTGTCTGATGAACATTGAAAGCAACCTATTTGGGGATCGCATTGTTCATAGAAGGGACCAGTGATGGGATTCAAAATGTTGGTTTGGTGGGCGTTTGATGGGCATGGTGTGGCATGGTGTGTGTGGCTTGGTGGGCGTGGCAGGAGAAGGATACTGCAAATCTCCATTCCCTCCCCACCCCACTAACCTGCTTTCCAGCTCCGTTCTCCTGTGCATGGCAACAAAAGAAGACCGAGCTGATCAGCTGGGATTTGGGAGGCAGAGAATAGATGGGGCAGGACCAGTCCGTGGTGGCATTTGACGGTTCTCTGAACTACTCAAAAATTTTTGCTACTGGTTCTCCAGAAGTGGTCAGAACCTGCTGAATACCATCTCTGGAAGAGACATTTTGCACCCCAAGGCTAGGATAGGGTGAGTCCCTTTTGTAGGCTCTCTGTTTGGCGAAGGGAAGGAGGACAGACAGGACTTCATCAGCTCTGCAGTTTCTCCTTCCTTCGTGTTCTTTTTTTTTTCCCCAAGCCTGGCCAGAGACTGAACTGTGACCTTCTGCTGCTGAGATACAGATAAACATATTTTAAAAAACAACTACAATCATGGTCCCTTTTGCCTCCCAAATTTTGCAGTCAGGAACTGCCTCAGGCAAAGAAACTTTGGTAAATTAAAAAAGGAGGTGGCACTTACTCCCCTCCCCCCCCAATCTCTCATCAATAACTTTTAATTAACAACCAGGCAGCTGAATTAGTTTCTTTTTTAAAAAAAAAGAAAGGTGTAATGATACTTCTTTGTTTGACAGATTTTTAAAATTACCCATCGGCCTATATTCAGATATTTCTAAAGCCATTTTTTTGGCTATTCTTCTTATATTCTTCTTATCCTTCTCATCTTTCTCAACTCTCATCATTCCGACTACCTTCTCCTCTATGGATATGATAGATCAATTGTTGTATCTTATGATTTATGATTGTATGTTATGATCTATGATTCTATGACTTATCCCTTTGTTGCTTGTAGGAACACTGAGAGCTTCCGCACCAGAGACCAATTCCTTGGGTGTCCAACCACACTTGGCCAATAGAGAATTCTTTTCTATTTTAAAACTTTTAAAAGGCAAGTGTTCCGGGCAATTTTCAGTAGTCCTCCCATCTTGCAACATCCCATTTAGAAACAAGAGCAAAGAAGCCATGAGTTAACCTGTCCCTGCCCCCAGATAGGAGCCAACAGAAGCTCCTGGATGCAAATGTCACATCCACCACAAAAGCTATTTTCTGACATGAGGAAACACCACTGCTAATCCTACTCATCTACAGTTTCCGGACACAGCTCTGGAGCAGAGCTAGGACATAAGGTCAGCTAGGTGGGGGAGACTGACGGGGAAAAAAGCTGCATTCCTTCCAAATCCCCAACCCCCATCCCTGCCTCGCTCTCTCCCCACCGCAAGAAAGGAATCCAGGGACAACGGAAGAGCTTAAGCCCTCCATCCCAGCTAGAAGAAGGAAGAAAGTATTATGGCCTCAAGTGACGTCTCTTTCATGCTGGTCTGGGATAAAAATGCAAAATCTTGGAAGCTGTCAGAGAAAAACCGCCTTTCCCTTTATGTGGGTTAATTAAGGCAGGGAGGTCTTTGAACTATCTCGAGACTCTGCAGATTTCTCTCTGAGTTGTAAAATAAGCTGCCAATTGACTCACCTTCTGTCTCTTGAATGCCTAGGTCTACTCTCCCTGACAACCTCACAGCCACGTTACGATGAATGCCACGTAAAACCTTCAGCCCCGACAAGATGATTCGATTCCTTCCTATCTGATTCTCAATAAGATAGATCAAATCCAAAGGAGCCAGGATCTCTCACACACGGAAAGACATAAAGGATTCGTGTGTTTTGTAACATAATGGATTCCATAATATAATGGACATAATGGATTCACACAAGTCACACTGCATCCAATTTGGGCCGCCACGATGTAAAAAAAAAAAGATGTTGAGACTCTAGAAAGAGTGCAGAGAAGAACAACAAAGATGATTAGGGGACTGGAGGTTAAAACATAATAAAGAACGGTTGCTGGAACTGGGTATGTCTAGTTTGATGAAAAGAAGGACTAGGGGTGACATGATAGCAGGGTTCCAATATCTCAGGAGCTGCCACAAAGAAGAGGGAGTCAAGCTATTCTCCAAAGCACTTGAGGGCAGGACAAGAAGCAATAAGTGGAAACTAATGAAGGAGAGAAGCAACCTAGAACTACGTAGAAATTTCCTGACAATTTATCAGTGAAACAACTTGCCTCCAGAAGTTGTGGAGGCTCCATCACTGGAAGTTTTTAAGAAGAAATTGGACAACAGTTTGGCTGGAATGGAATACAGTTTCCTAACTGATCAGGGAGTTGGACTAGAAGACCTCCAAGGTCCCTTCCAACTCTGTTATTCTACTCTGTTACCTAAAACAGCATCTCAATAGCTCTAAAGAGCTGTGGTGTTGCAGTGGTTAGAATGCAGCATTGCAGGCTAATTCTGCAGACTGTCAGCAGTTCCATTCTCACCGGCTCAAGATTGACCTAGCCTTCTATCCTTCTGAGCTTGGTAAAATGAGGACACGGATTGTTGGGGGCAATATGCTGACTCTGTAAACCACTTAGAGAGGGTCGTAAAGCACTGTGAAGCGGTATATAAGTCTAAGTGCTATTGCTATATATCAAAACCTAAAAGTTGCCGGGTCCAACAAACAACAGCTGAGCTTTAAGGCTACTTCTTGGTTTGAAAACCAGTAGTAGAAGCCAAGGATAACAGTCCAGTTCAGGCCTTTAGACCATATGAGAATGTTTAGCCTAGACTGACTCCAACTTCCAAGAATTTGGACTCTTAACATTTATTAATCCCTTACTTTCCTACAGAAGGGCTAAAATGAAATAAAGGGACCGATTATCTACCCATACATCAAATTCAGCCATCAGACAGAAAATAGGATAGCAACGTTGCTTCTGATTTCTAATGACGGGATTGAGACATGAATGGAGGGGCATCTGAGTGGAGATCCCACTTGAGAGGTGGTATGACTGTTGGGTTGGCTAAAAAGACACTACAGAGATGACCATACAGTTATCTCTATAGAATCATTAGGAGTCTAGCTGACTGTAAGAAAGCAATATTACAAAAGAACACTTTGCCAAAGTAAACATTCAAAGTAAACAGTAGGCTCTGCTCTTAAAATGGTCCAATTTCATCCCACTTCCTCCCCCACACCAGAGTCTATTATAGGACACTTTGTGACTTAGCCTGAAACACAAGGAAGACTCAATCACCCAACAGGGAGGCCATTTTTAATTGTATTGCACGTTGGGTTTAAGCTTTTTCTGTCTTAAAAGAACACCTGACTCAAGAGTCTCGGAACTGCCGTCAAAACCAAATTCAGAGCAGAGAGATTTAGAAGGAAGCAATGACTAAACAAAGTGGAGGAGAACTGAATAGTTTCTCCACTCTGCTCCAGGGTGCTCCCCACACCCCTGGAGACCAGCCTACATTCCTGAGGTATAAAAGGAAATAAACTACCATATCAACTTGGAGCAAAAAAAGATGCCAGAGAGAAGAAATCCTTCCTAATTTATCTCCCTGAGTTTACCCTTCCAAACCTTTCTGCTAACACTCAGATTAAGGATGCCTCCAGTTGGTCTCCATGTCCAATGAACGTGCCAGTGTCAACGCAATCCTCCTTTCCAACCGATAACTCCGAGACAGACATCTCTGAAAGATTGCTTTATTTAGATAGTGACTGGCACATCTGTGGAATCCTGAATCAGAAAGTTTTCGGGCCTCCTTGCAATTTTCAAAACTACACATCCATCCCCCTTCAGCTGTCACACGGCCCAATCACGATCTGTCCTAAAGTAAGATTCTTATTTCATTCTGCACCATACTCAATGACCTTGAACTAACAAAAGAATTTTATTTGGGCTATTTAGAGACAATCAGTTGAATCTCCCACCTCCCACTTTCTCAGGCCTGTGGCAGCATGGGAGCATCAAATCTCAATATGGCTTCCAAAGCTGACACCCAGCTTGTTTACTGCCCATTATTATTTTTGCACTCTTCATTTTCTTCTCTATCTCATGCAGGTGTGATACCGAAGGAAAAAGCACAATCTTTTTAAGCACCCAGTTTATTGCCGGCACTCATTATTGATTGTCAATCATCGTTATTGTTGGCATTATTTAAAAAAAAATACAAAGTAAGTCACTGAGACTATTTAAAAGCAAAAAAATGGATTAAGCATTATCAATGAACCGGCAATTATAGAATGTCAACCAATAAAAGTCCATTCAACTTGCCAAGTATGGGAATGTAAATGAAATTCATTATTTTGTGCCATAAGTAATTAACGGGCCAGGAATCTGGTGGTGAGACCTTAAACTTGAGCTAATTAAATGAACAATTGTAGTAAAATAAACATCAATTTTCCTGCAACACATTTTGAACTGGGAACATTCAGGGAAAGGTAAACTTGATACTGAGGATTATTTCAGAGAGCTTTAAAGGGTATTAGGAAATACCCTCAACCGTTCAGCATTTATGGACGTCTGCTTTTGCTTGAAAACCAATGGCAAAAGTCAGAAATAACAGCGTTTTAATTAAAATCATTCCACACTGACATAATCTATCGGCTGGTCTGCTTAATCCCTGCAGCTGGAAAATTATAACACTGCAAAGAGTTTCAGATGTTTAAAAAGATCGCTTTTTTTTCTTTCTTCTGGGGATATCAAGTTTTCCTACCAAGCCTGCATGGCTTAGGATCTTTTCACTCAGGTGCTTTAAGAAATTAAGCCTCAGAGAGTAGATGGTCTAGAGATAACAGGGCTGTGTGTGAAGTGTTTCAGGTTCAGTTGCCAAAATGGGCTCCAGGATACGTTCTGCAATTCTTTAAGGCTGGAGCAGCTTTTCAAGAAGGCAGGATGCAATTCTTTTCGAGATGCATCCACCTCAATTTGTTGCCGAGAGATGCGGTCATCCTATGGGCAGCCCCCTTTGACAACAGAAGTCAAAGCCTTCCAATGAAGATAGGATTTTTTTCATCCTTCACAGCAGTTTCTTGTTAAGAGAGTCATCTGGCCTCAGCAACAGCTGATCCCCTTCCCTAAGGACAGAAAGAAAAGTCAACATAGGCCAAGAAGAATAGACCTAATTTGGATTTCATCACATTTTGGACCTGCCCACAGTCAACCATAATTCTGTGGACTGTACAGTGATAAAAGTGCGACCTGGAGGAAGTAGTCTAGTTACTTGGATTAAAATGTCCATATTTACTTCTTTTCAGGAACTCGCTTTGACCGGATGGGGGAGAACGACCTGGAATGCATTGCTTAAATAGAGATTTCGCTGGAGCCCGAATGAACCAGGTACTCTTTCAGCTTCTCCATGAAAGATCACTAGGTGTGTTCTGTTGTGCACTAGATACTTTGTTCTACAATTCCCATGGAAAGCTACCATCCCAAAGGCATGAAACGTCTTTCCCCAGCTATACTCCCTTCAGCAGTTATGCCCTGTCCAAAACTGTTTACATTCCTGAAAACATCCCGCTCGGTTGCAAAATTTCCGATTTCAGCCTTTGAAGTGTTGTACCATAGCAGCTTAGACTAATATGATTATCTTGATGGGACTTGCAGAATCTAAGGATTAATGAAATATTTCTCCCCAAAAACGGGTTGCGGGAATGGAGTACGTCTAGTCTAGTGAAAAGAAGGACCAGGGATGACATGATAACAGTGTTCCGATATTTCAGGAGCTGCCACAAAGAAGAGGGGGGTCAGCCTATTCTCGAAAGCACCTGAAGGCAAGATAAATAACAACGGATGGAAACGAATCAAGGAGAGAAGCAACCTAGAACTAAGGAGAAATTTCCTGACGGTCAGAACAATCAACCAGTGGAACAGCTTGCCTTCAGAAGTTGTGGATTCTCCATCAATGGAGGCTTTTAAGAAGAGACTGGGCAGCCACTTGTCAGAATTGATACAGGGTCTCCTCCTTGAGGATGGAATTGGACTAGATGACCTTGAAAGTCCATTCTAATACTGTTATCCTGTTCTGTTTTGTTCTCTTGAGCCCTTCAGGTTATATTTCTTTTAAAGCAAAGAGAGCATCACGGGAGTCTATCTTCTGAATCCCCATCCGTCCAGGCTAGATCTGCTGGGCTTTTGATCTCAGGTGAAAATACAGATAAGAATGCAACTTCCAATGCCCTCTAACAGATCTCCTGGCTTAGGCTTATTTAATCTTTTATTTGCTCACAAGCTCATGACATGTTTTAGTTGCTTTTTTATTTTAGCATGTTTTATACGATTCTAAATCCAATGGGAGCTTTTATTCCCCTTTTAAAAGGCTCCTAGATGCTCTGACATTCGTTGGCCTGAAAAATAAATTACAGCCACTGCAAATAAATACTGGGATGTAAGTATAATTCAATGTGATTTAATTGCTGACTTAAGATGTTTCATATCATGCTGAGCAATTTTTACAGAACCTAGCAGGGCTTACCGGGGAGTTAAACCCACTTGCTACCCTCATGCCTCAGAAAGCAACACAAGTCTTTTAAAAACATGTTTATAGGAAACAAGACACCAATACAAACATTTAATCAGAGATTAGCAGTAAAGTAAAACTTTAAAATGCTCGAATGAACTGAGAAGTCTAAGCCAAATAGGAAACAGCAAGTTGAAACAATGAGTGATAGGCACCATCACAAAGGGGGAAAAATAATAAAAAAGAAACAAAATTCAGCTACACATCCTGACAGTAGCAGGGATGTTTAATCTGCAAAATGTAAAACTTGGGGCTATTTGTGGGTGGAAAACCCACTGGAGATATGCAGCATTCAAAATATATATATTTTGATAGCTATCATGTTTGCTATTGCTAAACAGGAATCTAAAGTAGATCCAGAATCTATGTCAGTAGCTTGATTACTCCTCCCAGCTGTGGGATTTGCTCACTTGCAAGGCAGTGCATCTAGATTACAGATCCAGTCTTACTTAGACAGCTTGAGAATCCTTGGAATGGACCTCTAGCATAGCATCCTTTGGCTACGCTAGTGGTTCATGAGCCCAAATTGGTCCAGCATGACTCTTACTGTGTCCTTAGAGAAGGCACTGCTGCCTTGGGACAATTGGTCTTCCCTTTCTCTATGTTACTGAAAGGGATTAAGTGACAGGTTTGACCATGATGGATGCCAACAGGCCCATATGGTGAAGACCTCAGCATATGAAAGACTGCAGCTTGGGAGAGAAAAAGAGAAGAGAAGAAAAGAGAAGAGAAGAGAAGGGAAAAGAAGGGAAAGATGGAGAGGAGAGGAGAGGAGAGGAGAGGAGAGAAGAGAAGAGAAGAGAAGAGAAGAGAAGAGAAGAGAAGAGAAGAGAAGAGAAGAGAAGAGAAGAGAAGAGAAGAGAAGAGAAGAGAAGAAAAGAAAAGAAAAGAAGAAAAGGAATGGATGGGAGTGGAGAGAAGAGAAGAGGGAGGGGAAAAGGAGTGGAGGAGAGGGGAGTGGAGAGGTGAAGAGAAAAGAAGGGAAGGGAAGGAATGGATGGGAGTTGAAAGAGGAGAAGAGAAGAGGAGAGAAGGAGTGGAGGAGAGGGGAGAGGAGAGGAGAGGAGAAGAGAAGAGGAGGGGAGAAGAGAGGAGAGGAGAGGAGAGGAGAGAAGAGAAGAGAAGAGGATGTTTGTACATTTGCTGTGGCAGAGCAGAATAAAGGTGGTCTAATCTTGCAAAGTTGACCAATGCCCACATGGACATGAAGGTATGGGGAGACATGTATTCTTCCAAATTCTTTTATTTTAGGATTTTTTTTGTATCTCTACTTAAAATTCTGTATTTTGTAGTATTTGTCTCTTTTTGTCTCACAAGGACCAGCACTTGACCTCTAACCTAGTCCGTTCAAGCTAGTCTGGTCAATCTATACTCCAAAATGCACAAGGCGCACATACTCTTTTAGTCCCTCCTTTGTGATTCCAAGAAAGCCCAAGTTACAGAACTGAAATTCAGTGGTCTGATTTTTCATTATTCTTAGCATATAAGGAGGAGCCTGGCTACAATCAACACCCTCATAATCAATGAAAGGAAGCACCCCATCTCTTCTGTTGGCATCATTGCTGGGTTGTCCACAAGGTCCATGTGGAATCAGTCATGGAATAGGGCTGCTCCCTGATCCAAGACAGACTGGTAGAGTAACCACAGCTCAAAGGGGCTGTACGGGAAAGTGTTTATTTGGGGAATGGGCTGAATTAGACCCATAAGGTCAACATTCCCACAAGCAGAAGATGAGCTCATTCAAACCAACGCCCATGGCAGCTTTTCTATGGCTGTAGGGAATTCTGCTTCAGAAAATGATTCTTAACCTTCTTGATTAATTCTAGCTGTTCAGTTCAAGGAAATCTCACACTGCCAAACCAATATTCGTTTTTTCAGCTTTAAGCACAGTTAATGCTATGGGGAGACATTCCTACCATCAGGTAGACAGATGGAGCCTGGGTCTGTTAGGAAGAAACAAAACGTCAAACAGTGAAGTGTGACAGGAGTTTGGAGCTTCAAATATTGTCAAAACACCGTACTCCAGAAGTCTGGTGGCTCTCAAAAAGAACGCCTAATGAATGTAAACACTTTTGAGGGTACCTTAATGGTAATGCTAGCTATGTGTTTAAGTATATATACTTACAGAGAAAATCATTCAAGTGAACACAGCATACATTAATCCAGGGGTCAGCAACCTTCAATACTCAAAGAGCCACAAAGGTCTTAACCGGAAACCCCCCATTCAATTCTGGAGCTGACCAGAAGTCTGGTTCCCTCACCATAGAGTCTCTTCCTAGCACGGCAATCCTTTTACCAACTGCCAACAGGGAGCTGCAGCAGAGGGATGAAAGAGCCACATGCGGCTCCAGAGCCGTGGGTTGCTGACCCCTGCATTAACCCAACTGAAATTTCTCCTGCTATGCTGCTGGGCACTTCCTATTAATTTCAGTAGGTTTGTAATGCAAGCTCCAAAGCATTTCAGAACCGCAAGAACCTTCCAAATCCTGCTCTTGCTAATATATATATATATATATATATATTTTCATCCTCTCGCTAAAATACAGTATATAGGTCATTTTTACCTCTAATGAACTTTGCGCTCTTGCCATTTAAAAACAAGGGAGAAGGCATAATGCAATATGAAACATTTGGCTGGGGTTCCTCCCTTTCCCAAGGAGTGTCTCTATAAAGAAAGGAAATGCCAATTAATTTGGAGGCGGGGTGTGTGTGGAGTGTCTTGATATTAATTGGGGAATTAATGCGATGAGACCTGCCACTTAAATGACATCCTTTTATTTTATTTTTAAATTCCTTTTGTTTACTATTTTGTTTTAGCTTACTATGTTTATACTAATAGCTTTGCTATTATACTAGCATGTTGTTAATATAATAAAAAACACTCTGGAGAAGTGAAGGAGAGATTAAAAATTTCCATGCATTTGGGCAATTTTATGGCAGTCCTAAAAGTGCTTTTTTTTTTTTTCAAAAGGCAACTGGAGGATTTTTTTTCTTGAAGATATTTCCCTTGTTATCCAAGAAGCTTCTTCTGTTCTGACTGAATGGCGGAGAATGGAAAGGTTCATATTCCTTGCAGTCACTTGGTCGTTAGCACTCTTTCTAAGAGTCATTGAGGCCACTTGGAGGTTTGTCTGTGCATCAGGGTCATCTGAATAGTGCAAAAGGACATGCAACTTTCTATAAAGAGTAGAAGATTCCACAACCTGAGGAAGCTTCTGGGATAAGAAGTGAAACACCTTCAAGGAAAAACAAACCCCAGTTGCCTTTTGAAAAAGCATCTTTAAGACAACCATGACCTGGATGACTGAGAATCTACATGGACAATTTTATGGTGGATTGCTATGTTCGAAAGATGGCTTCATCTACTTTCTCAGTATATCCGAAATAAAACTCGGTCTCTCCTCAGCAGGATTCCCTAGCAAAATGGTCGACTTATGCGAAAACCCTTACTTACTGTTTCTGTCAAAATTAAGAGTGGAAATGGGGTTTATGGCAAACTAGGGTTGTTATCAGACAGGCCTCTCTAAGAAATGAGCTTGAGGAAAATGTCCATATCCACCTGGGATGTGGAAATCCTGCTATTTCTTGGTACTTATTGTAAAAAGCACCATGTTGGGAGAATGGGCCCGGTGGAAGGGCAACTAGGTCCTGTGAGTATAAAAATCCATAAGCATTGAGCATTGAGTGTAGGACATGGCCTGGCTGAGCCCGAGGAAAGGGTCAAATGTGTCATCAGTCATGAGTCCCCGCGCCTCCACAAGAGTTCTAAGTCCAGCCCACCTTGCATGTCTTCATAATTCCCACTCATTTCTCTTGACTGTTAGTAGCTCAGATTCTTGTAGGGCCCTTAAGCTTGCAATAAATCCTACTAAGGCTTTATAAAACCTTAGTAAGGCCACACCTGGAATACTGGATTCCAGTTTTGGTCACCACATTTCAAAAAAGATGTTGAGACTTTGGGAAAAGTGCAAAGAGCTAAGATGCTTAAAGGTCTCGAGACAAAACCATATGAAGAACGGTTGGAGGAATTGGGTATGGCCAGTCTAGAGAAAAGAAGCCGTAGAGGTGATATGATTCCAGTATTTAAGGGGTTGCCACAAAGAAGAGGGGATCAACTTATTTTCCAATGCACCAGAGGGCATGACAAGAAACAAGGATGTAATCAAGGAAAGAAAAAATCTGGAATTAAGGAGAAATTTCCTAACAGTGAGGAACAGTTGACGAGTGGAACAGATTGACTTCAAAAGTTGTAGGGGCTTCATCACTGAAGGTTTTTAAGAAGTGACTGGACAGCCACCTACCTGAAATACAGTCTCCTACTTGAGCAGGGGTTTGGACTAGATTATCTTCAAGGTCCCTTCCAGCTCTATTCTGTTTGGTTGATTGATTGATTGATTGATTGATTGATATCTTTATATTCATTTGAACTATCTGAATTTCCAATTTGCCCACTAAGTCCATGAGCTGTTCATATACATATGCAGAGTCCACATGTTAGGGTAGAAGCAACTCTGACCAATGTCCTGCTTTCGATAGAGTGGTACCTCGATGCCCATCATTAATTGGTTCCTGGAGGTGGGACATGTTTCAAAAACAATGAGTACCAAACAAATGTTTCCCATAAGGAAAACACATTAATGTGTTCCATACCCAAGACATGCACGCTTTAAGGCAATATATAAAAAATAAGAGTTGTATATCATTACATGAGAAATAAACCTAAACATTAATAAAGACTTAGATTCAATTTTTTTTAAAAATCACTTTACCTATACTGATGAAGAAAAAAAGCACAAAAATGTCCAAAATGACCACAAAAGCTAAGATAAGACTGGAAGGGGATGTGCACAGAACAAGAGTGATTGCGTGACTGATGCGTGACCCTCTGTTTTGGCTGGAAAGGATGGCGAGTCACAAGGCATCCGACACTGAAAAGTTCTAGCCTGCATGTCAAGTATCAATCAAACAATGAGTACCTGGACAACATTTTCTTGTCAAAATGCGTGGAGTACCTATCAAACAAGTTTCAAAGCAGTCGAGTAGCAAAGTATGATGCTAATCTTTTCCCTTAAACTTAACTTTCCCGCAGGACTGTTGTCTGAATTTAGCAGGGTTATGAAACAATATTATACATCCAAATCTAAATAAAACTGATAATATGAAATGTATATGGCAAGATTGTACCACTGCAAGAGACTCATCTGAATCGTAAATAAGGACACACAGAGCTATGTTGTCGAGATGAGACATTGCCTAATAGGGTGCTGGCAAACCCAGAGCATGCATATTGTAACAGGGAGACTTCTGGCTGAGCAAATGTATTTAACAAGGAAGCTAATGATTTAAGGTAATAAAATATACAGTAACAAATTCACACAGAACAGGGCAAGTATTTTTCACAAGCAAAGGGAGTGAAGTTTTAAATGGCAGATAAACTATCCTCAGAAACTGGATCTACAGCCGTGTCATAAAATGCAAAGTTTATACCGAAACATGACAAATGAGCAACAATTAAAGTAACACAAAGAAATTAGCGTTGACCCTTCTAAAGTGTTTAAATTGTTGTGTTCAGCACCACTGGCAGCAGGCAGAAGAAAAGTACTCATTTATGGAACACACACACAAACACACACACACACACACACACACACACACATCATTTCTACATGAAGTTTCTGCACCATTTCAAAAATGTCTCTGGGGGTTTTATGAATTGATATTAATCATGTTTGAGTTATCAGCCAATTTGTTTCTCCTACCTTATATGTAAATTACAGTAAAACCAAATTTTGAGAGAAGAATAATTTAATAATATCTTCTAGATCTATTTCCCCCCCTTTGCAAAAACTCCTATCTTACCATATCTCCTGGATCCTGGTGTAGAAAGTTAGCACCCACCCCTTTCCTAGAAAAATGAAATATTTTAGGAAATGATAAAAATGCAGAATATTATATTTCCCTGGATGAGAAATTGAGAAACATGCTCTTAGAGACCGAAACTCAGCCCCAGCTCTCTGCCCCCCAGCAGATATTTTGGTGCCAGCTTATCTACAAAACAAAAGTCCTCCAACTCCTGGGTGATGGGATAAAAACATGACCTCTCAGTACATAATAGGATTAACCCTCTACCCATCTAACAGCAGGGGTCACTTCATTGCAAAATCACCTGGGGACATTACATCAGCCCAAGGTTCCATCAAACTTGATTCAGAGAAACATGACTGCACATGAGAGTCTGACTACAGCCAATAGAATACATGCTCTTGCCACAGGAACAGGAAGCTCAAGAACAAAGCCAAAGAGAGGGTATAAATAACCCTCACTCTCCATTCCATGTGTTTAGTTGCACCAGGACCATGTGCTTAATGGTTCTGCTCCATTAAACCATCTTTCCAATCAGCCTCCGTGTTTCCAGTGTCTTTCTCCCCACTTGGAACTCAACCCAGATGGATATTTCTTCCAACACTGGGTTTCAAGTCCTTGAAGTGGAAAGGTGGCTTGACATATTTTTGGCTTCACCTCAACTGCGATTGCTGAGATTATGTGCGTACCCATCCCATTGAGCAAAAAGCACACAACTTGAAGGAAGACTATGGAAGAGGGACTGGAGTGGAAGCCATTTTTCTTACCACAAGGTCTTCATCAACTTGATGAGGAACATTTTAAGATCATCAGGATGGAAGATGGTTGTAAACCCTTGCTTTTGAAGTTTTGGAGATTCCCTCCTGAATTCTGATCCCTTGGCAGTTGAGAAACAAATGACTTGCCACAAAGTTTGACAAGTGAAAACTGCAAGTGCTGAAAACATTGTAAAAGATCATAGGCATCTGGGAGAAGCTTGAGGAGGGCCTAACTGGAGTAGACTTTCTTTTCTCCACCCATGGAAGAGGCACATACAGGCACATACATCTAGGCACATACAGCTCTTTTAAAATATGTAGTTCATGGATGGATCACCGGACGGATCTGAAGGCAGTACAGCACTGAGCGCACTCCTCTCTTCTCCTTTCATCTCTTCTGTATCTGGACATCTCAGAGGGCAAGTTGTAACTCCTCACAAGCACTAATAGGCCAGCAGACTCCCTCCTCAAATGGGAAATTGTACAGATGCTTTCTGCCAAAAGGAAAAGGTAGATTTTGATCTGATTTTCCAGCTGCTCCTACTGGGAATTGCAATCTTCAAGATTCATCTTCCTAGCTGGGTTCACTGTCATCCTAAAGTTGTTTTTGGCCATTCAAATCCAAGGATCACTACTGCCAAAAAAAAAACCAGCTTTGGCAGCAGAATCAGCAAATAGTCAGCAAGAGAGAAAAATATTCCTACCATTCAGCAGTCATCTTGGGGGAAGATCAGATGCTTTTAATCAAGGAATCATCAATTTATTTGTTTCCCAAATACACCTGGGCTTTTTGGGAAAAATAAAAATGGCAAAAGGTTGCACTCCATCTTTTTAAGTATATCCTTAGATATACTTAAGATAAAGAAAGACATATGACAAAGGGATAGCAGAGTCAAAGGCAACTGGGAATGCTAAAAAGCATTCCACCGCTTTGCCTTGAAGTGAATGGAGACTTCATGACTAGGCCTACTTGTTAGGGAAGCCATTTTGTGAGAATACTCACAACCATCTCAACCTTCTAAACTGTCTACTGTCCTCTTCCCATAAAAAGGGGGGAAAGGAATCTCCTGTTTTAGAATATTTTTAAGGCAAAGCTATACCTGATAAAAAGTTCTATGTGCTGAAGGAAACACCACCAAGAAGAACCACTTCTTAGAGGATTCAAAAGAAAGACATCTCCATTTTTATCTCTTTCAGTCTCCGCAGCCAATTTTCACCACCGGGACAGGCATCACAAATGACCAAGATAGCTCTTCAAATCCCACAAAAAAGGAGAGTCCAAAATATACATGTACTTCATATAACAAAAAATGGCAGCAGAGGTGATAATGTCCCAAACGATATATAGTGTGCATTTCAAGTGTCCCAAGATCATAGGAAATTTCACCCAGGATTGGGGAACAACTTTTCAGGGAGGGATTGCTTTTATCAGAGGGGCTCTGAAAGATGCGGTGATGATCATTTCTGAGAACCATGTGGAGGAAATCCTGAGCATCAAAAATAGAAAGGCAAAGTCAGCATACAGAAGTAAAGCAATGTAAGGATCAGGTGCATCAGTAGGAAACGACTATTCCAGTCCTTTTCTTGTTTTTTCATATTTCTCCTTGAAAATGAAAACCAAAAGTAAGTTTCTGGCACCAGCAAAGGAAGAAGCCATGTGCCACTAAATACCCAGAGCAGCCAAGCTAACAGAATCCCATCCCAAAACAGGTCAAGGTTTTCCTCCCCCGTAAATCTGCTCAAAAACCTTGTTGAAGCAGCCTATGAAGCTAATCTGACTTGATGCTTTCTTTAAAAAAAAAACACCAGACTTTTCGTGTTTGCCAGGTTGTACTGTCTTCCCATGTAGAGGGTTTGCAGGGGGCTATGGGGCCCCATCCCCAGATTTATTCCTTGTAAACAGCTGTTGGCAGCCTTGCCAAAATAAATAAAATGAAACACCTTTGGGGAAAAAAATAAAGGAATCAATATTCGCAAGAGCGAAAGCTGCCGTCTTGATCACGGGAACTTTAGCCGATGAAGTTTAATTGACTTCCAAATTTATTTTCATTACATCTGTTCTTTGAGGAGACCGAACCTACCAGGGCAGCTCACGGTTAACCATCACACAGAGAGAAATATTTCTGGAACAGAAATAGCCATTTCTGGGGTCCTTCCCAAAGGACAACTAGTGGAAGGGGAGGTCTGTTTAAGCAACTTTCTAAAGCGGCCTTCAACTGCTGTCTTCTTCTCTGTCCCTTGTCTTCTCATGGAGATGTATTCAGACTAGTACAGAGGCTCCAGTCTTAACAAAATTTAGTGATTTCAGAAAGAACATCCTGGAACCCTTTTCCTAATTCCCACAGATAACCATCTTCAAAACAACTGGAGAAGGAGGAGAAGGAAACGCTGACCTCTGAATGAATGAGCAACAATCTGGCTTGTCGTGCTCCAAAAGGTCAGAGGAGAGAAGATGACTCTAACTGCTTCTGTCTGAGAGGTTCACACTGGCATCAGCTTCAGCAGAGTGTTTATAGGTCAGCAGTATGGAAAAGACTCACTTTGGTGGATTACTCATGACTATTTCATTAGGCTATTTTTACAGCCTGCTGCTATAAATGCGTTTGATGTTGGCCAAACTCAGCCTCTGCATATGACAACTGTCCGCACCTTTTTTGCAAATGTTTTGAGGAAGTGAGGAAAGCAAACCCAATATTTGGCAGTTTAGCACAGGGTAAGTTTTGGCCGCTTCATCGCAGGTGGTCTATGCTGCTACAGATTTATAGAAGATGGAGCCCAGAAGCATAAAAGGGATTCAGGTTGGAGAGGACCCCTTATATCTATTTCCTTACTTCTTCTGTCTGTTGTTTACCTTCATCTAAAAATTCTGTAGTCAGGAAGGATGCAGTCGGACTCAATCAATCAGAATAGAGTTGGAAGGGGCCTCGGAAGGCTTCTAGTCCAGCTCCCTGCTCAATGTAGGAGACTCTTTACCACGGGTGTCAAACTCAATGTCACTGAGGACTACATCAGGGTTGTGTTTGACCTGGGGGGCTGGGGTGGGCATGGCTGGGGAGGCGTGGCCAGCTCAACATCACTCATCGAGGCTCTGTTTTCAGCCACGGAGGCCTCCTGCAGCCCTCTGCCAGTGAAAACAGAGCTCAGGGATGCTGTGTGTATCCTGCCCGGGTTCCTTTTTCAGCCATGATGACCTCCTGCAGCCCTCTGCTAGTGAAAACGGAGCTTGGGGAGGCCGTTTTTGCTGGCAGAGGCCCCATGGGCTAGTCCTTCATTGTTTTCAGGGTGGATCTGCGGACCTGATCTAAGCATTCCATGGGCCGGATCTGGCCCGTGGGCCTTCAGTTTGACAATCCTGCCTTATACCATTTCAGATAAGTGACTGTCCAGTCTCTTCTTAAAAACCTCCAGTGATGAAGCGCCTTCTGGAGACAAGCCATTCCACTCATTAATTGTCCTCACTATTAGGAAGTTTCTCCTTAACTCCAGGTTGTTCCTCTCCTTGATTAGTTTCCATCCATTGTTTCTTGTCCTGCCCTCTGGTGTTTTGGAAAATAAATTGACCCCCTTCCTCTTTGTGGCAGCCTCTCAGATACTGGAATACTGATATCATGTCAATGGGTATCTGTACAACTAAACTCTGATTTAGCAAGTCACATGCATCAAAGAAACTTGAAAGAGTATGAACAGCTGAAAACACATAAGAGTCCCATGTTAGAAGCAGATGAATATCTCTTTGAACATGGCACATATGGGATTTCCAATTAGCTCCGAGTTCTTGCAAGGGTCTCTTTGCAACTTTCCTGACCACCTCATACAGTTGATTGATATTCTATGGCAATGCAAGCCTGAATCTTTGGCTGCAATCTCTCACTTACTAATTATAGCAAAGAACAGCATCACACCCCCACAAGAGTTTGCCCAGCTTTTGCTAGGCAGCTGCATCACTTGGGGCAGGTTCGTCACATGACCCGTCGAGGAAAACAGCTGCCAATCCCAGGGAGGAACACGCTTTTCACCTAAACCAGGGAGGACCGAGAAGATTTTCTTCCAGACCAGTAGATCCTAAGCTGAATGCTCTGTTGTTGCTTTCTCCTCTTCTGCATTGGAAATGATTTATTTGACATTCAAAAGCTGCCACCAGAAAAAAAAAATACTTTGCCCAAATCTGCAGCTTGCTCCATGGTACTTTCATCGTGAGGCACGGTTAAACAGCTACAAAGGAAAAGCCATCCGTTTCCATATGGGTGAAAATGGCTATATCCAGGACGGATCGGAGCAGTCCAGAAACTCAAAAGTCTCCAGAAAGTAAATGTCGCTGATTGACAAGCATAAGCTTTCTTCCACTTTGTTTTAAAAACCAAGAACCAGATTCTGACTCCGGCTGACAACAAAAGACTTTCACTTCTATTTTAAAGGGAAAAAATATAGCCTTTGACATCACCCCAGTCTGCCAAACTAACCTCAATTACACAACTGGCTTCTTTTCAAAAGCCAACGTAAGATTTTAAACCCTAGAATTTCACAATTTGGAGTCTAAAATGGTCCACTTGAAATCTGTTTTCTCCTGGCTGCAGTCTGGAGGGAAGGGGGAGAGTGGGAGCCTTACAATCCTCTTCCTGCTCAGGATCGGAGCAAGCTGAACCTTTGGACTCCCACAACCGCAACTATCGAAGGAAAGTTGTTCCATTGGTTGATTGCTCCCACCATTGGGAAATTTCTCCTTAGTTCTAGGTTGCTTCTCACCTTGGTTAGTTTCCATCCATTGTTTATCATCTTGCTTTTTGGTGCTTCGGGAAATAGTTTTACCCCATTTGCCTTTGTAGGGAAGTGGTGGCTCGGTGGCTAAGATGCTGAGCTTGTCGATCAGAATCTCTAGCACTGCGTAAGGGAGTGAGCTTCCGTTACTTGTTCCAGTATCTGCCAACCTAGCAGTTTGAAAGTGGGTAAAAATGCAAGCAGAAAAATAGGGACCACTTTGGTGGGAAGGTAACAGCGTTCCATGTGCCTTCGGGGTTTAGTCATGCTGGCCACATGACCACAGAGTTTCAGACAGCCCTGGCTCTTCAGCTTTGTAACGGAGATGAGCACCACTCCCTACAGCTGAAAATGACTAGCACGGGGAACCTTTACATTTACTTTATTTGTCTTTGTAGGAGCCCCTCAAATATTGGAACACTGTTTATCATGTCCTTTTCGTTATTCATTATATTTCATTAGACATACCCAATTCTTGTAACCATTCTTCATCTGTTCTAGTCTCCAGGCCCCTAATTATTCTTGTGGCTCTTCTCTGCACTCTTTCCAGAGTCTCAACATCTTTTTTATATATATTGTGGTGACCAGAACTGGATACGGTATCCCAAGTGTGGTCTTACTAAGGCTTTGTAAAGCATTACTAGAACTCCACGTGATCTTGATTCTATCCCTCTATTAATACAGCATAGGATTGCACTGGCTTTTTTGGCTCCCACCGCACAATGTTGGCTCATATTTAAGTGCTTGTCCACTACGACTCTGAGATCCCTTTCACAATTACGGCATTAAGGCAGGTTTCACCCAGCCTGAACCTATACAGTTGGGTTTTTTTGCCCAAGTATAAAATTTTACTTTCATCTACATTGAATGTCAACATGGGAAAGGGAGCATCACTCTGTGCCCATGAAAGAAATAAAAAGATTGTAAGATTCTGCAGGACAGAATCCGATAAATCCTCGGGAACAGAAAGGATCTACTTCTGTAACTCCAGGGCCTGATACCACCAGCCGTTTCTCCAGTATGTTCTGGGCTCTTTCCAACCTCTCCTCTCAAGAAGGGTGCACTCCAATCTGCACAACTTCTGCTGTCAATTTGCACAACTCAACAGCGAATCCCTCAGAACGGTTTGGGTTGCAGGTTGCTCTTCGGTGTCTTAAATGATCTCGAATGCGATGCAGAGCAGACGATTTAACTGGGGGTGGGGATGGGGGAGGGGAAATATAGTCGAATGAAAATTTTAAAACGTTTCATAAAAACTTTACAAAACCGAGGGAGGCTTCTGTGCTTTCTGCCATCAGCTTTTTCACTGAGAGCCCGTCTTCGTCAGCATGGCATTTCCCAGGCGGTCCATCTTTGCAAGAACTGCTGTGGCTTCTCTCGGCCTAGCCTGCAGCTGCGGTTCTTCTGCTTCTTGTAAACAAGGCAACTTCCTGCCACGAGGGTTTCCACCACTGAATGGAGATGAAACTTCGCATCTTCTGCCAGCCTGGCCTGTAGATGTATTCAGGCTAGAATTCTGCCTCTTCTTAGGATTGCCATTAGAAGAGGGCTGAAGATGAACTTTCAAGGCCCTAGAGCCATCCCTCCTCTTCTCCAAGACCTGCCCAAGACTTGCCATCTTCTGCAGGAAAAAAAACATACTGGGTGGATTTCCTAACCAACTACCCTCTGGGTTATTTTAGTCCACAGATTCTGTAACCTCAAACCACTCTTAACTAGGGATTGTGGGTGTTAGGGTTCTCTTTTTGGATCAAAATCCCAAATTTGAATTCCCCAGGGGTTACTCTTCAACACCTCAGCAGGTAAGAGCACCTAGACAAATGTGGCTGAACTTGGCAAAGCTAAGCAGGATTAGCCCTGGTTATTACTGGGATGGGAGATGATCTGGAAATAGCAGGGCTGAGAAAGCAAAAAGGTAGAAGACGACAGCCAGAGCACACCATCAGCTGTTGTGTTGTTGCCAAGAAAACGACACAGAATCTCCCTAAAGCCACCAGGAGCTGACCTTGACTGAAATGAGATTTGATCTCTGTATCTATCTACATGCAGATCATTTCTCATGAAATTATTTATTGTTCTTTGGGATAACTGCTACAAGGATAGGAGGACCACCTCATGGACTGTAAACCACGGTACACCTGGTCACTAGGTTAGCTTGACTGAGCCCCTCACCTCTCACCCTCCCACATCTTACCTCTGAAATCAGGTTAGTTATTGATTTCATTCTGAACTTTCATCAAAGTGCAAGGGATTTTCCACTCTCTGAAGGAGCTTCAACTAACACCCCTGGGATTGGACCAAGACTACCCTAAAGAGTTGTGATATAGAAGTGGTTTTTTTTTTTTTTTGGATAATCCACTTACTGCTGTATTTACCACCTCTGTGCCATTAAAACGCTTTGTACTTTGCAGGCCAATTGCAATCACTATAACCTTGTCAGGCATCTAAGAACCAAAGCAACGAAGAGGATTAGGGGACTGGAGGCTAAAACATACGAAGAACAGTTAGAGGAACTGAGCATGGCTCAGTCTAATGAAGAGAAGGACCAGGGGAGACAGGATAGCAGTCTTCCAATATTTGAGGGGCTGCCACAGAGAGGAGGAAGGGGTCAAGCTGTTTTCCAAGGCACCTGAAGGCCAGACAAGGAATCATGGATGGAAACTGATCAAGGAGAGATTCATCCTTGAAATAAGGAGAGATTTTCTGACAGTGAGAGCAACCAACCCGTGGAACAGAAGTAGAGAGAATGGGGATTCCGGACCCCATCCGCTTCTCTCCTCGGTGACTGGACCACTTCTTCTTCTCTCCTTGGTGACGGGCTGTCTGTTGACCGGGCGGGGCTGCCCTGAGGATACGGAAGCCAGAGCCAAAGGTGAAGGAAAAGGCTGTGCAGTGCCGAGAAAAACAGCAGTGTGCAGATGCCGTTGAGTTCCGGGGCTTACATTTTGCGCTTCCTGGTCTCCTGCACGGGAAAAGTAGAATCGGAGCTGCGGGAACTTCTTTTAAAGTCAGGGTTGAGGACCGACGGCCCCTTTACGACCTTTTGGGCCCCAACCCTCAGGATCTGGAACCACTTGCCTTCAGAAGTTGAGGGAGCTTTGTCACTGGAGGCTTTCAAAAAAAAGAGACTGGACTGCCATCTGTCAGAAATGGTGTGAGGTCTTCTGCTTGAGTTGGGGGTTGAGCTAGATGACCTACAAGGTCCCTTTCAACTCTGTTATTCTATTCTTACCAAGCAGCTATTTACTCTTTATTTGGAGGGGGGAGGGAAATCTCCTCCCAAATCTCCTCCCAAATCCAGGTCTTGCTTTCTGCTCTTTTGATCAAGAGCCCATCACCCTAACGGCATCTCCCCCGCCCTGTTTTTACTGATCTGTTTCTCTGAGGACCCCCCCACCTCCGTTTCTTATTCCAGAGCACAAAGCCTCCTCCGTGGTTTGCTTTTTGCCCATATGAGTGACCCAGTTTGCTGCTGCCTGGGAACCGGGAACGAGTCCCTGTCAAAACCCGATTCTGTCTCCCCTGTTCTTCAGGCATGTTTGTCCAAGGGCACTCTGTGGCCGTATTAAAATAGAACGAGTTCTCTCTAGCAGCCAGCTGTCCATGCCCTCACCACCTGCTTGAGGGCTGAACAGCCCTTCGCTCCACATGGAGCATCGGTGCTTTCCTTGCAAGCACCCTCCTTCCTTCTTAAAGCGTCCACCGTCTTAATTTAGATTTCATTCATTCAGCAAGAAGTAACCATTTAAAACGGTCACCGTTGCTTTTGTCTCCTTCCTGTAGAAGTGGGATCCGAACCACAAGAGAAGGCTGGTGCTGAAAGGCCCAAGGTATGCAACGGGTTTTGCAAGCCAGAAGAAGAAAAAAGTAGACCAAGGGATGAGCGACATCCGCATGACCCGCAATACCAGGGTTTTTGCTACGGCTGAGGTGCCTTGTCTACACGCGCATCTTGGAAAAGGGACAGAACTGCACTTTTTCTTGGGGAAAACCAAAAGGGCTCTCAGTGTCTCGTGGGAATGGGAAAGGATCTTCAGGAATGGAGAGGGAGGGGGAGAGAGGGGGAAGAGAGAGGAGAGATGGGAGGGGAGGGGAAGGGAAGGGAGAGGAAGGGGAGAGGAGTGGAGTGGAAGGGAGGGAAGAGGAGAGAAATGCAGAGGGGAGGAGGGGGGGTGAGGAGGAGAGGGGAAGGGAAAGGGGAGAGGAGAGGAGAAAGGAGAAATGTGGAGGGGAGAAGAGGAGGGGAGAGGAGAGCAGTGGGAGAGCAGGGGAGGGGAGGGAGGGAGGACAGAAGGAGAAATGGGGAGGGGAGGAATGGAGAGGAGGGGAAGGGGAGAGGAGAGAAGAGAGGAGAAATGGGGAGGGGAGAGGAGAGGAGGGGAGAGGGAGAGGGAGGGGAAGAGAAGGGGAGAGGAGTGGAAAGGAGAGGGACCCAATGTTCTCCTTTAGAATAGGCCGATCTGAGCCCTTCAGCGGAGAGTCATAAAGTGATGGAGGAAACAGGAAGTGGCTCCCGTTCTCTAATCAGAAGCAGAAGATGGGAAGATTCCTCTGACATTTACAACTAACCCAAATTCATTGTTCTAGATTGAAGAACCCATGCCAGCAATGATTAACTCTATGGTTTACATCAGGGGTGTCCAACCTTGGCAACTTTAAGACTTGTGGACTTCAACTCCCAGAATTCCTCAGCCAGCAAAGCTGGCTGAGG
>NW_020769335.1:4287823-4298700 GCF_900518735.1 Pseudonaja textilis | reverse complement strand
GCAGGCTTCCGCCATTTGCCATTTGTTGCATGTGGCCACATCTACTTGTAGTTTGAGAGTGGAGGTTCATCCTCTGAGCTTGTGAGTTGGTTTCTGAATGTTTCATTACCAGGCTAGGTAGCATGATTCTCACCTGACATGATCTCCCAATCACAAGACCCTCACTTGATGCAACCCACACCTGACCCATCACCTCACCTGACCTACTGACTACATGAAGCCCTTATAAGCAAAAGAACACTGACACTGATATTCCCTAAATTTTGCTGAAGATGTAACCTAACCTGGTAACGAAACGTTAGGAAACAAGCCCACAAGATCGGAGAACAAACCTCCACCCTCATCCTTTGCTGCACTCTACAGCTTTTCATAGATCCTCCCATCGCCATGAAAGGTCACTGGATAAACAAACACTAAGAGGAAAATGTCTTGAGGTCCTGAGTTACAATATGCCTTCTGACAGCAAGTGAAATGTATTTGCTCTAGAAATTTTCCAGTTCTGGATTCCACAGTCCTACATATTTATTCATTTATTTATACCCCACCTTCATTATTTTCACAAATGATTCAAGGCAGCGAACATCTCCAAAACACTTTCCTCCTTCTATTTTCCTCACAACAAACACCCTGTGAGGCGAGTTCGGCTGAAGGAGAGTGTCTGGCTCAAGGTCACCCAGCAAGCTTTCATGGCTAAGGCAGGACTTGAACTCGTGGTCTTTTGATTTCTAGCCTGGTGTCTCAAGCGTTAGATCAACCTGGTTCTCTTTTTTTAAAAAAAAAACATTTGCATGTTCTGATGTGTCATGATGTTGACACATCGGATACATGGAAGCAGCTACAGTACACACAAATCACAACCAATGTAAATTCATGTTCAGAAAGACAGTTCTGTGGACAGGATTCAAGAATTATGTCCAAAGAGGAAAGCCTCACCTAAGGAAGGAATGGGTATAAACCACCAGGAGAATATAAAACATGCACGGCACTTATTGATTTTTTAATAATCTTAAAGGACTACTTTCTCATGTAAGCAGTTATTATTTTAAAGTTAATAACCAAAGGTGCCCTTTTGTATGTTTTACTGTTTCGGAAAAATGTTGTCTGAGGCGATAATTCACCCACTTGTTGCCCTGCAGATGTGAAGCAAAGTTAGTTATGAGACAACCTGACCTTCAGCAGGTTGTGGAAATAAATCTGTGAGGTCCATCAAGTAAGTAAATAGAATCAACATGTCAGAAAGCTCAACATGAGATCTGTGAACAGAGTGAGGACATTACACATCCTTTCCCAACTCAAGAAGGTTCCAGCTCCTCCTCAGAAATATTGGCTTAGCCTTCTAGGTCCTGTAGTCCCAACACAATGTGAGAGTACCCATCAAGCTTCTTAATCAGGGTCAACAATTGGTAAATCCTGGGCTTTGCTTTGTGTGACCAAGTCCTCTTTTTTAAAGTATGGAAACATCCAGTTTTGGTCACCCCAATACAATTTTTTTTTTTTTTTTAGATTTTGGAAAGAGTTCAGAGAAAAAGCAACAAAGATGGTTAGGGCCTAGGAGCTATAACATATGAAGAATGATTGCAGGAATTGGGTGTGTCTAGTCTAGTGAAAAGAAGGACCAGATATGATAACAGTCTCCCAGTACTTGAAGGGCTGCCACAAGGAAGAGAGGGCCAACTGACTTACCAAAGCAACAAAAAGCAAGACAAGAAACTATGGATGGAAAAAAAATCAAAGAAAGAAGCAACCTAAAACTAAGGAGCAAATTCCTAACACAATCAACCAGTGGAACAAATTGCATTTGGAAGTTGTGGCTGTCCCATCACTGGACGCTTTTAAGAAGAGACCAGACAGCCATTTGTCAGAAAGACTATAGGTCTCTTGTATGAGCAGTGAGTTGGATTAGATGACCTCTAAAGTCCTTTCCAACTCTGTTACGGAAACAATATTCTATGGATTTGCAATTAACATCCTTCTTTAATTAAATGCTCTCATGTAGGCTTCTTAGAAACCTGTCCCAAAATTAAGGCACCATTTTGCAAAATCTGTATAGGACCATCCTGGAGTTTACAATGGCAACTCATAAGGATGGTGTTGGGTCATGTTTTCTCTTAAGCCACAAATCATGTCTAGTGACTTAATGGATGGCTGTGGTTTGTTCTCTGGGCAGCAGTACCAAAATGCCCGCTTCTGGGACCTTCCAGTTTAATCTACATCTCTGGTCTCTTGCCTAACTGCCAAGAGGTCCCATCCCTACTTATCTTTCCCTAGTTATCTTTCTCAGTTAGGTCAACTAGGCTATAGAACAGTTACCATTTGAGGAATGACTTGGCTCTTTAAAGAAAATTCCACAATTCCATTCTGTGGCATGTAATCTAACATACCAGTTTAATGGTTTTAAATCGACTGGACTCAGATCAGGACTTTTTAGGGAAGGATTTTTGTGGGTAATGATGTTCCCTTCGCCGTCACAGCCACAAAACCAGGAAATAACAGGAAACGAATGTTTTAATAACCCATAGGCAAACAGTGGGCAGCACAGTGGCTCAGTTTGTTAAGGTGCTGGGCTTGTTAGATGGAAAGCCGTCAGCCTGGTTCAAGACCTGAGCACCACACTTTCAAGTCTGAAGCAACTCTGCCAAAACTTTCAACAGGGTTGGATTGATAGTGTTCATGAAGACAATCCCTTTGCCGTTACAATTCCTCAAGCCTTCTTCCTGGTTTATTTCTGATCACCACCTGCCCTTTCTATAGCCATAAAGTCCCTCTCTTAGCTCAGTACGTAGGAAACAAGCCCTTCATACAACACTAAAACTGAGAAGAAAGGGGTTGTGTTGAAAGCAACCCAAACACAGATTTGCATTCAGATGACTTTTCATACTGAAGAAAGGAAATATTTCTCTACTAAGAAGACCATCTCGGATTCCTCCTCATCAAAGGGAACTTCTTCAAAGATATGGGAGGCCAGCAGGCAGAATTGACCTGGCCACATGCAATGACCTTAGTGTTCTTTCATTCTACAATGTAGGCCCTTTAGAAGGCATTTTGCTTCCTAATTGGGAAAGTGCTTCCTAATTGTAAGTTTCTTTTTAACCACTCAGGAAGACAGCAGCTGCAGGGGAAAAGCCAGGGGTTGAGAACAGTGGTGGGATTCAAAGAATTTTACTTTCCAGCTCCGTTCTCCTGTCCAGGGCAACCAAAGAAGACCCAGCCGATGAGCTGGGACTTAGGGGCAGAGAATAGATGGGGGCAGGGCCAGTCAGAGGTGGGATTTGCTGGTTCTTCAAACTATCCAAACTTTCCGCTACCGGTTCTCCAGAACTGGTCAGAACTTGTTGAATATCAACTCTGGTTGAGAAGTTCAGAAGGTTCATCCACCCTCAGGAAAAGCTTTTTCCTTAGCAAAGTCATGTTACAGGTTAGGCACAGGTTGTCTTTGCTCCTAAAGACAACCGTGCACCCCTTGCAAACTAAGGGGAGGAGGGGAAAAGCAATAACTTAATTCAATGCAAAACAACCTCCACTCAAGCTTAAACAGAAACTTCACAATCTGCAATTTCAAAAACATCTACACTGATATGGCTGGATCTGTTTTTGCTCTTTGTCAGCGAAGGATCAAGCCAGAGACATCAGAATTCATCAGATTGACAGGAAAGCATTTAGATTCTTCCTTAGATGGGTTCTAACCCACCAAGGTAACCCACCAAGGGACACAGTGGCTCAGGGGTTAAGACGCTGAGCTTGTCGATCAGAAAGATCAGCAGTTCAGTGGTTCGAATCCCTAGCACCGTGTAACCGAGTGAGTTCCCATTACTTGTCCCAGCTTCTGCCAACCTAGCAATTCGAAAGCATGTAAAAATGCAAGTAGAAAAATAGGGACCCCTTTGTGGGAAGGTAAGAGCGTTCCATGCACCTTTGGCATTTAGTCATGATGGCCACATGACCATGGAGACGTCTTTGAACAGCGCTGGCTTTTCGGCTTTGTAACGGAGATGAGCCCCCAAGAACCAGAAACGATTAGCACGTATGTGCAAGGAAAACCTTTACTTTTTTCTTCACCCACCAAGTTCTCCAAGTTCCCAACCAAACAGCTATTCAGAGGAGGAGTCTGTATTTAATTTGGCAACAACAACCTACCAACCAGGCTATTATTTCAGTGTGTCAATGCAAGCACCCCTTGGGCAGCTGTCTCAAGGCAATATTTTGGGGGATATTTACAGACCCCTCACATCCCAGACATAAGCTGTTTCAACTGCTATCCTCAAAATGACACCATAGAGCACTGTACACCAGAACAACTAGACACAAGGACAGTTTTTTCTCAAATGCCATCAGTCTGCTAAACAAATAATTCCCGCAGCACTGTCCAACTATTTACCAAGTCTGCATTACTATTACTATTAATCTTCCCATCCTTCCTTTCACCCATCTCCTCCCACTTGTAACTATATGATTGTAAATTGTTGCTTGCATCCTTATGATTTTTATTGACTGTTTCCTAATATAATTTGATTGCTTTTTGTACCCTATGACTATCATTAACCTTATGATTCTTGATGAATGTATCTTTTCTTTTTATGTACACTGAGAGCATTTCACAAAAGACTAATTCCTTATGTGTTTAACCACACTTGGCCAATAAAGAATTCATTCATTCATTCATTCATTCATTCATTCATTTTAATATTTCCCCAATTTCCTAGGATGATACCTAGACCCGCCGCCAGGGAATCCAAGTTGGAGAGTTTTGTTCTCTGGAATTCACTTTAAGGTCCAAAACAGACTCCTGGGGCAAATGCCTCAGGTGCTCCTACAGCCCCAGAATCAGGGCCGAAGATCGCTTGATGAAGATCTTCAGCTGAGGAATGGAATTGCTTGAACAAAAGGCAGCATCTCTGCTAGCAAACATTGCCAGTTCCTTTGCAAGGAACACTGCCTCTCTGTGCCAGTCAGAGCACTTGGCACAAAAGCCAACACAATCCAGCTGGCAAATTATCCTCTCGGTGCAGCCCAGGACAACCAATGAGGCAGGCGGCCATCCTCCCCATGATGCCAGATTCTGCGCCCAGCAAGCTGAAGATGCAGCATGACGAAACGGAGCCCCGTAACCAGAGTCGCTTTCCAGCTCATATTCAGCAAGATTGGCATGGAGGTTCCTGAGAAACGTTAGCAGGAAAAGGTGGCAGGCTCTGCGTCTCTCTTTTGTCAAGGCAAAGCTGTCAGAAAAAGCAAAGTATGTCCTGGGGAACATCAAGCACCAAACAAAAGATGCGCCGGAAGAGTGCCTTCTTCTGATACCCTCCTTTGCTGCGTCGCAGAAAAAACGGAATCTCAGCCGAACATCTAGAGAAGTGGTGGCTAACCTTTTGGGGCTCCTGGGCCAAAATTTTTGCACACGCAAACTCGCATGCCAGCACCCAGAAGGCAATGCATGCTCACACACACACACACACAAACAAACACACACACACCCTTACCTGCACTGAATCTCCCAGCTGATTTTTGGCTGATTTGAGGCCTTTTTTGGCCTTCCAGAGGCTTGAGGAAAGCCTCTGCAGGCTTTGCAGGCCAAAAATAGGCCCATTTTGTCACTTCTGGTATTTCTGGAAATACAGGAAGTGATGAAATGGGCCTATTATTTATCCTGCAAAGCCTGCAGAGGCTTTCCTCAAGCCTCTAGGAGGCCAAAAAAGGCCTCAAACCAGCCGAAAATCAGCTGGGAGTCACGTGCATGCGCAGTGAGGTAAGTTTGCTCACCTGCCAGCACAAATGGCTCTGCGTGCCATCTGTGGCACGCGTGCCATAGGTTCGCAATCACGGATCTAAAGCAGGGGTCTTCAAACTTGATAGTCTGGGACTTCAACTCCCAGAATTCCTGAGCTAACATGACTGGAGGAGGAATTCTGGGAGTTAGAAGTCCACAAGTCTTCAAGCTATCAAGTTTGAAGACCCCTGACCTAGAGGGCTTTCCTCAAATGGAACCAGGAGACCGTTGTCTCCCCTGCAGGAAGAGGCCGTGATAAAGTCAACCTTTTCAATACAATATCCTTTTCTCAGGAAAGGAAGCGAAAGGAAAAGCTTGCACAAGGGACTTCCGGGGGTTCTACTGATGAACAACTCAAATTCAGTGGGAAAGCTGTTCGTTGGCTTAAGATGCCAGGCCTCACTCTTCGCCTCGCCCGGCCCCACCTTCCCTTCCCTTCCCTTCCCTTTCCTTTCCTTTTCCAGCTTTGGCAGCTCGACAAGCTTCTCTGATGAATAGCAGCAGCAGTTCCCTCTCTACTGGCTGACCTCCCTTTCTCAGCCATCAGAGGAGCCCCTTTCTGGAAGACCATTTCCCTCCTCCTCCCTCCTCCCTCCTCCTCCTCCTCTCCGTTCAGGTTTTTGGAGTGACACTTCCTGCCTACTTTGGGCCAACTGCTTTGACACCAGGCCCTGCAATTCATAGGGAGAAGGACACAGCGTTCACTGAGTCTTTGCAGAGAGCTCTAATCGGCCTTCCTTCCGTTTCCTGCCCCACCTCCCGACATTTGGTCCCGGACCTCCTTCCTCCCATTCTACTCCACCCTGTTTAGTTTTTGTTTTTTTTCAGTTCCAGCTTGCACCTAAACTAGGTGACTTCTTGTTCAAGGGTGAGAGAAGACGGGTAGGAAGGGTTTTTCTTAAAAACAAAAGAAAAAGAGATTGGCCGTATTAAAAATTAGAATAGGTAAAAGATTTAGAAATTGGGGGACGTTGTTATACATATTTTTACTTAACAGATTCAAAGTGAATATTAGAGGTTAAGATCCGAGTTTGAAAAAGGACGTTATTAGGTATGCTCAAAACTAATGCTATTAATATTAGAAGAATGTAGCAAATATTGAATAATTGAAAAATGAAGGATTATGGGCTGATACAGTTATATATAAAAACAGTAGACCACGTAAGTCTGACTAATCTAGTCATTCTCATTGTATCAATATTGCTTTTGTATCAAAATAAATAACACTCAGACACCGCACTGTCCATGAAATGATATCGATGTATGTTTAAAAATTTTAAAAAAAACTTTACACAAAAAAATAGATGTCTTCTTGTTCCTATGGTTATGAATGCAAGACTTTTGTTGTTGTTGTTGTTGTTGTTAGTCAAGAAGTCATGTCCAACCCATCGTGACCCCATGGACAATGTTCCTCCAGGCCTTCCTGTCCCCATAGTCCATTTAAGCTCATGCGGACTGCTTCAGTGACTCCATCCACCTCATTCTCTGTCGTCTATTGCCCTCAATTGTTCCCAACTTTGGGCTCTTCTCCTCTTTCTCATTAGGTGGCCAAAATATTTGAGTTTCATCTTCAGGATCTGGCCTTCTAAAGAGCAGTCAGGGTTGATCTCCCCTCGGACTGACCGGTGGTGGGGAGGGAGTCTTCCCCAGCACCAGAGTTCAAAGGCCTCAATTCCTTGGTGCTCAGCCTTCCTTATAGTCCAACTTTCACAGCCACACATTGCAACTCGGAAAACATCTTTTTTAAGAGATGCTTAATCTACCCACCACAAAGAAGGCTGACACAAAGAACAAAGAGTCAACCTATTCTCCAAAGCACCTGAAAGCAAGAGAAGAATCAATGGGTGGAAACTAATCAAGGAGAGAAGCAACCTAGAACTAAGGATAAATTTTCTGCTAGTTAGAACAATCAATCAGTGGACCAACTTGCCTCGAGAAGTTGTAAATGCTCCAACATTGGAAGGTTTTAAGAAGAGATTGGACAACCGTTTGTCTGAAATGGTATGGGGTTTTCTTCTTGAGTAGGAGTTTGGATTAGAGGATCTCTAAGGTCCCTTCTATTGTTCTGTTACCTACTTTACATTCCTGGAGACCAGCTGAAGACCACTTACAGCCTCTATGGGTCACCACTAAATTTCCACCATGTTTCCTACCGTACAAATCATTTTTTTCCCAAGGTTGCCAAAACCTCCTTTTCACATCAAAACCAGTGAATGCACAAGTAAATAAAATTGCAAAATACATCAGATTCCACGAAGAGGAGGAAAAAGAATGAAGAGGAACTGCAGAGAGATGAATACGGATCTCACAGATGCTTCTGATATGGATAATCTCACCAAAACACTCCCTCCTAGTCCCAAAGGTGCTTTTTATCAAGAGGCAACTGGACTTTCTGTTTTGTTTTGTTTTTTGAAGATGTTTTGCTTCTCCTCCAAGGAGTCTCTTCAGCTCATTCTTCGATGAGATGCCAAAATGTCTTCAAAGAAAAACGAGAAAGTCTCATTGCCTCTTGAAAAAGCACCTTTGGGGCAACCATGACGTGAATAACTGAGAGTCTCCATAGACATTCCTTTGTAATGAACCACACCCTAGCACTGGGGGGGGGGGGGTGTCTCAGGGAAAGAAAAGCAACCCTCCCAGAAAAAGTTCTCTGTCGTCCCCCTGAGATCCTTTTAATGGAGACTCTCCAGAAAAGTAGTCCAGGATTTTCTGCAACAAGCGATGCAATCCAGCACTAAGACAGCTCTTCCCCCACCAAGTCTTCTGCTCCAAATACCCAACCAGCTTCTGAAAAGGGGGACAGCAGTGGTGAACACGCTGGATGGATAATCTGAGGTCCACAGGAACATTCAGGAGACAAGTAGGACCACAAGAAGCCTTGGACTGCTGCAACCTAGAACATACAATGGTATCTTCACTTTGCCAAAGAAGTCCATAAATACTTGACAGAAGACCGAAGTGAAGGTCCCATGTTTGTTCTAGGTTGTGGCGGTCGAAAGTCTTCTGTGGTCCTACTTGTCTCCTGGATGTTGCTATGGACCTGAGATCACTCACTTACTTTTTGGGGATTTCCCAGAATGCAAATGATTTTTTTTTTTTTTTTTTTGCACACCAGAACAACTAGACACAAGGACAGTTTTTTCCCAAATGCCATCACTCTGCTAAACAAATAATTCCCTCAACACTGTCCAACTATTTACTAAGTCTGAATTGCTATCACTATCACTATTAATCCTCCAATCCATCCTTTCACCCATCTCCTTCCACTTATGACTGTATGACTGTAACCTTGTTGCTTGTATCCTAATGATTTTTATTGACTGTTTGCTTATTGTACCCTATGACTATCACTAAGTGTTGTACCTGATGATTCTTGACTCCTGACGAATGTATCTTTTATGTACACTGAGAGCATTTGCACCAAGACGAATTCCTTGTGTGTCCAATCACGCTTGGCCGATAAAAAATTCTATTCTATTCTATTTCCCCCCAAGAGAGCTCCGAGAATCCTTTTCAGCAAGACCAAAGCCAATTGTGCAAAAGACTTGTCCCAAGACACAAAGTAATAAAACCTTAAATCCCAGACTGATGTCCCCATTTATGGAAAGCCAAGAGGGTGACTTAGCTTTCACTCTTGTCAAAGGGTGTCCCCTTTTGCCCAGGGTTCCAAAAACGGGGCAGCATTTCCTATCACCCTAAGACCCTTCCCTACACACACACACACACACACACAGAGAGAGAGAGAGAGAGAGAGAGAGAGAGAGAGAGAGAGAGACAGAGACAGAGACAGAGACAGAGAGAGACCACCTGGGTCCCCCTCAGCCGGCCAGGAGACAGGCTTTCCTTCCCAAAAAGCCAAGCCGGGGTCCTAGAAGCCCTCTCGCCCGGCGGAGATGCTCTGCGTGACCTGAGAGCCAATTCGAGCGGCTCAACCTCTTCCTTCCCCACCCAGGAGCAGAAAAGGAAAGTGACATCATTGTGTTTGTGCGGGAGACAGAGAGGAAAGCTGCTGCTGAGGCTGTGCGCTCGCTCGCTCGCTCAGCCGCGGTGGGCTTCCCGAGCGGTACCGAGCGAAGCAGCGGGGAGAGGAGGGGAAGAGGGGAGGGGAGAGCAGAAAGACTGCCTTACTTTGCCACGGATGACGACAGTATCTTCAGCCTGGCTAAGGACAGGCACTGCCTGCCCCCCCTTTCCTAAACCAGCTCTCTCTACTTGGGCAGACTTGAGCCTGGCGAAGGCAAAGGCTGAATATTGACTTAAAAATTAAAATATTTAGTGACATGCTGGGAGGGAAGGAAGGGAGACAGCGGAGGGGTTGTGCATGTGTGAGCACTACACACACACACACACATACACACACGCACACACTTCGCTCGGCTGCTCCTGTTTCATTTCAAGGCTCAGGAAACGGTGCTCACATACCAGGGCCATATAAAGGAAGCCTCTTGCCGTGAAGCGCTACCTGCCAAGATTGGGAAGAGGGAGGCAGGGAGGGAGCGCCATGGAAACCGGCCTCTCGGTGCCCCCTGCTCGCCACATGTGACCCTGAAGCGGGGCCAATTTTCCAGTCCCCGGCTCGGAGCCAATCCAAACAGCCTTTGGCGCACCGCCGAAGGGCCCCACTTCGGGGAGGAAGAGCACCGCGTCCCCCACCCGCCCCAGCCTGGCCAAAGGCTTGCAAGGATGAACGGGGGAGGGGGAAGGGGAGGAGGAGGAGGAGGAGGGAGTGGGGACACATTCCTGCCAGGGACAGGAACCCGACCCCAAAAGGGACCCTCCCTGCCCTCCCTCCCTTCCTCCCGTGAGCGCAGCCCACCCATTCTCCTCCCACCCAAAGCGGGACCAGCTTTCAGCTCACACAACCCCCGACCGGAGTTCGCGGGGCTTTTGAAGCCGGGTTTGATTGGCACGTGTCTGCCAGGCTCCCGCGTGCCCCGACTCCGCGTGTAAATAAAATACTTCGTGGACCGGGAGGAGGGAGGGGGGCGCGAGCCACCCCGTGGTGCTTCCAGGGGCGTTTGGTGCAGCGTTTCGTCCTTTTGTTTTTTGTTTTTTTCTCTTTCTTTCTTTCTTTCTTTCTTTCTTTCTTTCTTTCTTTCTTTCTTTCTTTCTTTCT
>NW_020769335.1:4271920-4287813 GCF_900518735.1 Pseudonaja textilis | reverse complement strand
TCTTTCTTTCTTTCTTTCTTTCTTTCTTTCTTTCTTTCTTTCTTTCTACTCAGCCGCGAGCGAAACCCGTCACGGCGCGCTTATCCAGCTTAATGCATTCCGCCGGACTTTAAATAATGATTTATTTATTTTTTAAAGATATTTAAGAAGCCCGTCACCGCCGAGCTCCTAAATCAGCTGAAACGTCGGGTAATCGCGATTAAAGCAGCGTTTTGTTTTGTTTTTTTTTTGTTTTTTTTTTTTTTTAAAAACACACACAATGCAAGTTTTGTTCGAGGAGGACGCGAGAGAGAAAAAGAGCCCGCGAAAGCCACACGTCTACAAATCAAGCACGCTCTAGTTCGAGCCTTTTCGGCGAGGCGTTTGCTTCGCTGCTTTTTCCACTTTTCAGCAAACCCCCAAAACAAAAGTTCGCCAGAAAGTTCCCTTCTCCCCAAAAGAGGGGAATCGCGCTTTGCAAACCAAACTTCCCCACCGAGAGACCCCTATTATCTCGGAGCTCCCCGCGGCTCGAAACCTGGCTGGCATTAACCCCGGCGCTGCCCGGCCAGAGGGAATTTCCGCCCTCGCCCACCCAACCCACCGACCCACCCATCTCCACCTCCAAGCCTGGGTCGGGCAGATCTCCCGCAAACTTCTCCCTTTGTCAACTCCTACTCCATCCATTCCCTTTCCTCCCCCTCCCCCCCCCCGCCAGCAGAAATGAGGGGGAAGGGAGGGGAAGGGAAGGGAAGGGAGGGGGCTGGCAAAAGCCACTTGCAGGGCGAGCCAGGGGGGCAAGTGACAGCGCCGAGTTACCACGGGCACAGGAGCGATCGTCCCCGGAGTGCAAGCGGCGCCGAGCCCCTCCGGGACACCCCCCCTCCCCGCCTCCCCGAAAGACTCACACGCACCAGCCGACCCCCTTGCCCTCCTAGAGGCTGAAGCGGATGCGCCACCGGGCTGGCCACCCCGGGCATCACCTAAAAACCGAGAACCGGGACTCCCGCGCTTGGCTTTGCAGCTGCTGAGCGCGGAGACGGCCCTTCCTCCAACCCCCATACCCCCTCCCCGACCCCCCCCCCGCCGCCTCAATTTGGCGTCCCAGCACAAGCCGCCAACGCGGCGGGACGGCCGGGGTGGGGGAGGGCGCCCCCAACCGTGGCGACCCCGAGAAGAAGCTGCAAGAGACCGACCTGATCCGTTGCTGCTGCTGCTGCTGCTGCTGCTGCTGCTGCTGCTGCTGCCGCCACGGAGCCCAAGGACCCTCCGTACCTCCAGGGTCCCCTCTCCGCCCGGACTCTCTTCTCCTCCTCCTCCTCCTCCTCCTCCTCCACCGCCGCCGCCGCCGCCACACACCCGCTGCCCGCCAGACACAGACCCGCGCGCGCGCGCGCGCCCCCGCGCCGGGCGCCCTCCGCTCGCAGCTTCTCCGCCCGCCCGGCTGCTCGCTCGCTCGCTCGCGTGCCCGCGCTTCCCCCCCCCTCTCCCCGCTTCCCCTCCCTGGCGCGCGCTCGCTGCGGTTCTCGGGGAGGGGGCGAGGGGCGGGGACGGGCGGGGCTGCTGGCTGGCTGCTGGCCGACCGAGGACTTTCGGGAGGTGTTGGGGGGGTGGGCGGGGGCGGGCGGTGCGTCAGAGGAGCTCTGCCGGGCACAATGCGGCGCCTCCACCGCCTTTCCTGGCCGGGCGGGATGCCTCGGGACGGGGGCGCGGCTGCGGCAAGGGAGGGGGGTGCTGCTGCTGCCGCCGCCGCCGCCGCTCGGCGGCTCAGGTGGGCCGGGCTGCGCAGGCAGGAGGAGGAGGAGGAGGAGAAGGCAGAGGCGTCCGCCTCACAAAAGCCCCCAGCCCGACCGCCTCACTCGGCCGCTCCGAGCAGCGCCCCCAGCCAATCCAAGAGCGCAGGGCAGCCGCGCAGCCAGCCCAGCACAGAGAGCTGGGGACCCGGGGAGCTGGGTGCCCAGCCCAGCCCAGCCCAGCCCAGCCCAGCCCAGCCCAGCGGCGGAGAGCCAGGTGCGCACAAGCAAAGGTGGGGCCGGAGCAATCGATCCTTCCAGGTCCGGGGTGTCAGAGAAGGGTTGTCGGGCTCCGGCTCTGCCCAGAGTCTTTAGCCCTCGGCGAGGCAGGGTGGCACCTAAAAGGGTAGAGGCTTCCCGTTACCCAAGCCGTCCCAGCGCAAATCCGGTCCCGGTCTGGCCAAGGAGGCTTCACCTGCCGCCCGGTGGGTAACCTGATCGCCCCGCTGTGCCCCGCCGTGGGGTGGGTTGCGCTGCGTTTGATCAGCCCTTTCCGTGTAAGCGGGTCTTCCTGACCAGCAGCTCCGTCCTGAGTTGCCCTTCCTTGCACTAACTGGAAGTGCAAGAGAAGCCAAAAAAAAAAAAAAAAAAAAAACCGTTCTCTGGGGACTCCTGTTCTGGAAGTCTATCTGGGGTTGCCCGTGGGGAGGATTCCCTGCCAGAGGTGCCAAGTCCCTTTGAAAGGTTCCGAAGAGCAGAGCTTTGAGCCACAAAGGGGAACCTGGAGAACATCCAGTCTTCCCTGTGAAAAAGACCCAGGAATGGGGTTAGTCCATCCTCTTTCAATAGCAATAGGACTTAGAGCCAAGGGTCTTCAAACTTGGCAAGTTTAAGGCTTGCAGACTTCAACTCCCAGAATTCTTGAGCTAACATGACTGGAAGAGGAATTCTGGGAGTTGAAGTCCACAAGTTTTAAAGCTGTCAAGTTTGAAGATCCCCCAGTCTTAGACATATACCGCTTCACAGTGCTTTTACAGGCCTCTCTAAGCGGTTTACAGAGCCAGCCTAATGCCCCCAACAATTTTTGAGTTCTCATCCTCATTTTATCAAACTCAGAAGGATGGAAGGATGAATCAACCTGGAGTCTGGTGAGAATCGAACTGCCAAATTGCAGTCAGCCGGCAGTCAGCAGAAATAGCCTGCAGTACTGCACTCTAAGCACTGCGCCACCATGGCTCTTGGTGGCTCTTCAACCAGTGTTTCCACCCCCATTTGTTTCCCTTAATATTTTAGCATAAATCTTGACTTTCTGTCATTTAAAACAGGGCCCCCTAACCCGGGGGGCCGCAGCCCACTACTGGGCTGTGAGTTGTTTGGAACTGGGCCAGGGAAGCAGTGGTGAGCGCACATTCACATCCACGCTTGCACAGTGGATGAGCGTGTGCGTGCGTAGTCCAGTTGTGCAAATGGTGGAAGTGCATGCCAGCCACTCGTGCGAACGGAGCTTGGTGTGTGCACTGGCCTCTGCTTGCACAGAATCATCCCCTCTCTTTCTCTCCCCCACCCCCCAATGCCAGTCCACAAAGGCTGGGAAATTCTGATTTAAGGTGTCTTTGCTCTGGGGCATTTTTTTTTTTAAAGCTTTTTCTCAAGTTTAATCATAACCAGATGTTTTCCCCTCAGGCCTTTGAGGATCTGTAAGGGAAGCATTTTTTTTTAAGGTGTGGTGCCCAGCATTGAGTGCTTCAATGGGATCTCTCCAGTGCTGAAGGGACTTGCATGGCAGGAAGACTTTCCTACCATTTTATCCATGCACCTCCCTATTTTTTTTTTTTTTAAATAGCTAGGTTCACAGTCAACTTGTCATCCGCATGTATCCTTTTGACGCCCGCTGTTACCAAGCCAATGAAGAAGTTTTATACGTGCCTGTAGAGATTCTCAGTCATCCAGGTCATGGTTGTCCCAAAGGTACTTTTCCAAAAGGCAGCTGGACTTTCTTAGGTTTTTTTTTTTCCCTTGAAAACATTTCGCTTCTCATCTGAGAAGCTTCTTCAATTCTTCAGTTCTTGCAAAATGTTTCCTAGGGGAAAAAAAAAAAAGAACTAAGAATGTCCAGTTGCCTTTTGGAAAAGCACCCTTGGGATAAATTTACCTGTGCCTCTCTTACCTTTCCTTCACTTATGTTCAGTCCTGTGTCTTCTGAAGATCATCTTGAATCTTCTTTCTGACTTATAGAATATCAATGGCCGTGTCCATTGGTTCTCAGCCTTTTCTTCATTGTGGGCCCCCTTTAAATTCCTTTTGTGGCTATGGATCCTGGCCATAGCCAGGGCCACCAAGTCTTAATTCAAGGTTTAAATCGTAACGTTTCAGTTCTGACCTAGGCTTCCCAGGATCATGAAGCAGACTCTTCGTTCCGATAAAACCCCTTTTTTTTATTTATGTTAAGGTGAATTCCTCTCCAGCAAAGTCCCGGCAAACAGTCTTTCATGAGATTTCACAACTACAGACCTTTATCAGGCTTGGAGAGTTGCCAGGCCGATATCTTTCAAACGCCGTGCTGTAGTAGCAATTACTTGGCAAGAAGTCAGGAACGCTTCTTCACCCTGATGAACTGAACTAATTGTCTCCTGCAAACACCACTGCCCTTGTGTTTATTCCCTATGGGAGGGGCCATTCACCGTCTACCTGAGCTGAGTCGACCCTTGTTCCTTAGCTGTTCCCTTCCCCTGGCAGCTCTGTGCATGTGCATACTGGGAACAGGCTCCAGCTGTTCTTCTGCCCCACTGATCTTCAACTTCAAACATAGCTGATAACTGTCAGATGGTCCTGGCTCCATCTCTGCCTCTGATATCAGAGTCTTCCCCAGACTCCAGGACTGGCCCAGGTTCCTTCCCAACCTCCTCACTGTCTGACTCTGTTGCCAGCTCTGCTGGCCACTGGCAGACCACAACAATTTCCTCAACACACACACACACTCCAGGGATCTGTGGACTACAGGGTAAGAATCACTGGCCCAATCAGTTTTGGGTCACCCGGAAGACTCCCTTAGCTGTCTCATCAAAGAGGAGAATGTGAAGCATACCCCCTGGCAGGTCTCTGGATGGGGAGGAAGGGAATGAACATTCCTTGGGTGGACTCATGCCAACTCTGGAGCTAAGTAATTGCCATGATGTCCTCATCCTAGGCTTGGAGAATTGTTGTTGTGGTTCACCGGCAGCAGGTATGGACAGCTGAGGTCTCGGAGAGCGAGGACTCGGATGAGGGGCCTGCATGTGATGCAGGGATGGGGCAGGACCATCAGGGAGTGGAATGCTGCCTTTGGAGATTGTGGAGGTTGGCAGCAGTGATGAAGAGGTCCCTGAGGAGCCTGTGCCCAGGATGCGTGCGTGCAGAGCTGCTCGAAGGAAAAAGCAGCTGCTGCAGCACGGGCACCTCGGGAGTAAGGCTGCAAGGTAAGGGCCCCTCCCTTCAGAGATAAAAGCCAGCTGAGAAACCGGAATTCTTTGCAGAAGGAAAAGAAGTTTGATACTCGAGCCTGGTAGACGTTAGAATATGTGAGTTGGTATTTGGAGACTCTTTAATTTATTGTTTAGGAACTTTATCTGTTGTTCTTGGCAGACAAAAACTTGGCAAGGCTCTTCCTTATTGGAGCTAATTAGTTGGAAGCAGCCTTTTATCTGTGAAGAAACAGTTTTCCTAAATGAAACAGTAAAAGGTTGTGCTGGTACCTTTTTTGTGTGTGTTCATTCTCACGGAACCAGGTTTGGGTCAGAATAATAGTCTTCTCCAAGACCTCTGTCCCTACCACCAACCTCTGCTGGTTCATCTTGATGAATTGTAAAGATGGCCACGTTAAGACCATCCCATAATATGATGACATTTTGCAAGGCTCCAGAGGAACCGTATGCCTCTGGGAAAGGTTATGGGGCAGTTCTGACATTTTCAACCTATATTTTCAGCCTGAATGCTCAGGAAATGTCCCCTTGAGCAGCTGTCAAAGCTTCCTTTCCTGAGCTTTCGTTCTCCTAACCTCACAAACCAAGCTATCTCTTCTTTATGAGCTCATCCATCTAGCTTGGACAGGAGCTTAACTCTTTCTATGACACCAAACAATTCCCTGATTTTTTTTTATTTTTTTTTGTGCCTTTCCTCTAGGTTGGAATTCAATCTTCTTATGCCGTAACATTACTCTCAATCATTTGCTTAAAAATAAGGCCAGACGGGGAACTCGGCGAGCCCATGGGGGTTGGAGCCTTAGCAATTCAAATGTTTTATTAGTTTATCAAAATATAAAAAGAAGAAGTCCAAAGAAGAAGGAAAATAAGGGAGGAAAGGAGGAAGAGAAAACAGTGTAACGTAGGGAAAAAGAAAACCATTGACTGTCAACTCCTTTTGATGCAGTGGAATAAGGTAGCAACATAAAACCTCATCTTTTTCACTTTTAGGTAATCTATATATATAAAAGCGAAATACCACTCATGCATCATCCAGAACCGTAAAGCTTACAAACCAGTGGTGGGATTCAAATTTTTTTTACTACTGGTTCTGTGGGCATGGCTTGGTGGGCTTGGCAGGGAAAGGATACTGTAAAATCTCCAGTCAGAGATGATATTTCCCAGTTCTCCGAAATACTCAAAATTTCTACTACCGGTTCTCCAGAACTGGTCAGCACCTGCTGAATAACCACCTCTGCTACAAACTTGAAATTTGGCATGTATGTTCCTCTTGGCTTCTAGGTGCTCCCTAAAAAGGACTTTTCAAAATGACCATCAGAGCATTAGTATTTTGTATATTATTATTAACACGCTCTGATGCTAAGGAGTTCTACTCCCGCTCTCCACCTGCAAAACACAAGCAGAGGGTAGGAGTTTCCATTTTAGTTTCACAGCAGAAAGCAGCTTTAGTACAAAACAGTTGAGCTAAGCCACGCCCAGGCTCCTTGCTGTCTCCTTCTCGCTCACACAGTAAATACTGTTTCAGTTTCCAAACAGCCCTAAACTCTCTGACACATTGACAGGATGCTAGCCAGATGAATACTGATGGATGGTGGTAGGCAGAAGCAGAATTCCCCCCCCACACTTATTTTCCTCCCCCAAAACTAAGCTCGATCACACAGTTTCATAGCGAAGCACACAGGTAACCAGCTATAATATATATCGGCCATTTCTATAACAACTGAACGTATCTAGTCAGCAAAACCCCAAATCATAGTTTTATTTATTTTTTTCCACCTCGAGCACAAAGTCCAAAAGCGGTTTCCAAATAGAAAGAAAAGTAATTGTCTTCTTTTCTTTAATCAAAGCAGCCAATTTTGCCCTCTCTGCTAAGTTCATCGACTTTTTCAGCCGCCCTGGGATTCAAAATATCCTTCCATTTTCGGGAGGGTTGGAGTTTTGAAGGGCTTGCCTGTCCCAGGGGAGGGATAGAAGAACAGATAAATAACGAAAATGTACAGGTAGTCCTCGACTTACAACTCCAATTGAGACCAGCATGTCTGTCGTTAAGTGAAACATTTGCTATGTCAGTTTTGCCTCATTTTACGACCTTTCTTGCCACTGTTTGTTAAGTGAATCAAAGACATGGCGATGGCCTGTGGTCCACCTATGACCCTGTCTTCCCCCTCCTCCCCCTCAGGGTGTGTCATAAATCACACACTAAGTTGAGGACTCAAATTTGTAGAAAATGTCAGGATGTCGTTTTCATCCCATGTGAAGGAATGTTCAGCTTCTGTTCTCTTAGGGCAGAGTTGGCAAAACAATGGCATGACTTGTAGACTTGAAGCAGTGGTGGAATTCAAATTTTTTTTACTACCACTTCTGTGGGCATGGCATTGCTTGGTGGGCGTGGCAGGGGAAAATTACTGCAAAATCCCCATTCCCTCCCCACCCCACTAACCTGCTTTCCGGCTCTGTTCTCCTATGCAGGACAACCAAAGAAGACCCAGCCGATCAGCTGGGACTTGGGAGGCAGAGAATAGATGGAGGCGGGGCCATTCAGAGGTGGTATTTGCCGGTTCTCCAAACTACTCAAAATGTTCACTACTGGTTCTCCAGAACTGGTCAGAACCTCCTGAATACCACCTCTGCCTTCAAGGATTCCTGAAACCAATATGGCTGGTCCAAGAATTCTGGGAGTTAAAAGTCCACACGTCACTAAAAGGGCCATCCTGCCTCACCCTCATGTCTTGGGGCTGCCATTAAAAGCTACCAAACTTTTGACCAAACTTTTGCCCAATTTAATATCTGGAATTCTAGAGTAATAAGAAACGGAGAAAAATAATAATAGTTAAACAGCTAGTACATTAGCCCAATTTTAACAGATTGACAGAGTGGGAAGGGACCTTCTAGGCCAGAAGTGGTATTCAGCAGGTTCTGACCAGTTCTGGAGAACTGGTAGAAGAAATTTTGAGTAGTTTGGAGAACCGGCAAATGACTGGAGATCTCTGACTGGAGATTTTACAGTATCCTTCCCTTGCCATGTCCACCAACCACGCCCACAGAACCGGTAGTAAAAAAAAAATTGAATTCCACCGCTGTTCCCAGACCATCTAGTCCAACCCTCCCCCAAACAGGAGACCCTAGAACATTTCTGACAGATGGCAATCCAGTCTCTTCTTGAAAGCTTCCAGGGATGAAGCTCCCACAACTTCCGAAGGCAACTTCTGTTCCATTGGTTGATGGTTCTCACTGTCAGAAGATTTCTCCTTATTTCTAGGTTGAATCTCTCCTTGATCAGTTTCCATCCATTATTCCTTGTCTGGCCTTCAGGTGCCTTAGAAAATAGCTTGACCCCTTCCTCCTCTCTGTGGCAGCCCCTCAAATATTGGAACACTTGCTATCATGTCTCCCCTGGTCCTTCTCTTCCCTAGCTTCTCTTCACTCTTCACAAACTTAACCACTTTATTTAGTGATAGAATTCATGGTGAATTCCACTGAAATGACAGGTAGTCCTCAACTTACAACAGTTCATTTAGTAACCGTTTGAAGTTACCACAACACGGAAGAAAGTGACTTATTTCACACTTATGACCGTTGTGGCATCCCCATGGTCACATGATTTACTTTTGGATGCTTGACAACTGACTCACATTTGTGACGGTTGCAGTGTCCCAGAGTTACATGATCCCCTTTGGGACCTTCTAACCAGCAAAGTCCACGGAGGAAAGCCAGATTTACTCAATAACCACGTTACTAATTTAACTGCAGCTATCCACTTAACAAACAGGGCAAGAGAAGTCGTAAAAGCGGGCAAAACTCACTTAACAACATACATTTTGGGCTCCGTTGAGGGAAACCTATAGTAAACCTGGACGTGTTGGCCAAAATATTACCCAGAGAGACTTATTTAGGGGACATAGATTAAGAAAAGCTCTTTGAAGGACAGTGTAACTTGAACAGTATTAGCAAATGCCTTTGGGAAAGTTCTCTCAGATTTGACATTCAAGCTACTTCGTCTGCAAAAAAAAGAAGGATCTTGAGGTAGGGAATTGAGATGATCCTGAGGTTTTCCTCCTGTAAAAGGGCAGTGAACAGTAAGCAAAGGAGAATCCCAAACCCATTTGCAAGGTAGACTGAGACTCAAAGATAGGCAAAGATAAGCAAATCCTATCCCAAGGGAAACCATTCAAATGTTATGTCATGTAAGCTACTGCCCATTTCCTTGGCTTGGAATCAAGAGTTCCCTTGATGTCTTCCTGACTGCTATCTCTCCTTAGCCCTATCAATATGAAAGCCATTAACATTGCAGGATTCTATCTGAGTCAGTCATGGGGACCAAAGGTTTATTCTTCCAAGCTTTCAGGCTCTTGGTGGAGCCCGTTCTTCTTGGAATTCTTCTTCCTGAAAGCTTGGGAGAATAAATCTTTGATCCCGGTGACCGACTCAGATTGGATCCTGCATCGTTATCCTGGGATATGTATATTTGCCTTCATTTGCCATTAGCATTAAATCTGAGCCCACCAAGTGCTCCAGAGGTACTTGCTAACGTAAGTTTTAGATTAGATTAGATCACTAGAGTTGGAAGGATCTTGTAGTTCACCTAGTCCAATCCCCCATCCAAAGCAGGAGACCCTACATCATTTCTGACAGATGGGAGTCCAGTCTCTTCTTGAAAGCTTCCACTGATGAAGCTCCCACAACTTCTGAAGCCAAGCTGACTGTTCTCACTTTCAGAAAATTTCTCCTTATTTCTAGGTTGAATCTCTCCTTGATTAGTTTCCATCCATTATTCTTTGTCTGGCCTTCAGGTGCCTTGAAAAATAGGTTGACCCCCTTCTCTCTTTCTCACCCCCTCAAATATTGAAACACTGCTATCATGTCTCCCCTAGTTTTTCTCTTCACTAGACTAGCCAGGCCCATTTCCTGCAATCATCCTTCATATGTTTTAGCCTAAGCCGCTTTGTTGTAGATGCCCGACAAGGTTATAGTGATGGCAATTGGCCTGCAAAGTACAAAGCAAGGGAAGATTTTAATGGCACAGAGTTAAATGCAGCAGTACTGCTATCATGTCTCCCCTGGTCCTTCTCTTCACTAGATGAGCCATGCCCAGTTCCTGCAACCATTCTTTGTATGTTTTAGCCTCTAGTCCCCTAATCAGCCTGGTTGCTCTTTTCTGCACTCTTTCAACGTCTCAACATCATCATGCTGAAAATAAAGCATGCAGGTGCGGCTCAGTGCTTGGATAAGAAAATCAAAACCTTGTTTAATGCGTAAAGCCAATTGTAGTCTCCTTCTGCTTGAGGAAAAAATACAGGTGAGATAGTTAAGCCATGGTGAATAATCTGTGCCTCCTGCCTTCACACCTCATGATAATGACGGTGATGGTAGCGATGTGGAAAGTGGAATGGAGTGCAGCGAGAGAGCAGCTGTGTTCTGGTCAATTCCAGCTGTTAAGGGAGTCCTGTGAAAACAGCCACAGCGGGGCTCTGAATTGGGTTGTGTGCTGAATGGGTCTCCAATGAACTCATGGCTGTGCATATGGCGGGAAGTCATCTATGCCCTCTGCCCTCCCTTCTGGCACATTAGAAGCTGCTGGCACTTGATATGCTCACCCTGCCCATGATCGTTCAAAGAAAACTTACAAACATCAGTGTTGGGAAGAGGTATCCATATTCAAGATGGACAGTGATGGATATACATATACATACAGGCATGCATACATGTATGTATGCGTGCATGTATGAATGTATAATTCTATATATATTGGGTGTAATAGATAGATAGATAGATAGATAGATAGATAGATAGATAGATAGATAGATAGATACATACATACATACATACATACATATATTTGTTTTCTTAAGTTTTCGCGGGTACTTACATGTATGGTATTCAGCTTTGTTCAGGTATTTTCCCACGTCATTATAGTTGTGCTTTTAAAGTTGTAGCAACGTTTCGGCAGAATCTCATCTGCCATCATCAGGCTTCTGTATAGTGTTCGTCTGTATACAGAAACCTGATGATGGCAGATGAGATTCTGGCGAAACGTTGCTACAGCTTTGTTCAGGTATTTTCCCACGTCATTATAGTTGTGCTTTTAAAGTTGCAACTTAAAGTTGCAAATAAAGCTGAATACCATACACACACACACATACACCTATATATACATGTATGTGTGGCTGTATATGTATGTGTGTGTATGTGTGTGAGTTATGTATTTGTACACTTTTGAGAGCAGGCAACAGAATTTCATTTTTCAAGTGTGGCAGTGTGCCCAAAGTAAAAAATGACAATAAAGGTTAGCATTGGAAATCTACCTTCTTCCACATCTGGGAGGACAAGGAAACATCTTTCTACTGAAAATTTTGGGGGGAAATAAGAAAGGATCATTTACAGAACCCCCCCCCCCCGCCCAAAAGAGGGAATCAACTTATTTTCCAAAGCACCTGAAAGCAGGACAAGTAGCATCAGATGGAAACTGATCAAGGAGAGGAGCAACCCAGAACTAAGGAGAAATTTCCCGAAAGTGCTCCAACACTGGAGGTTTTTAAGAAGAGATTGGACAACCATTTATGTGAAATGGTATAAGGCCCTGACTGAACAGGGGGTTGGACTAGGACTTCTAAAGTCCCTTCTAACTGTTATTCTGTTCGCTCAAGCTTGGAAGGAGACCAGATAAAGAATTCCAGAAATGCTTCCTCGGCTCTGCGGATACTTTCAATCACCGCCAATATTTTTGAAGAGCAAACGTGGGATGGGTTTGGCCAACCTGTTGCTCTGGTGAACGCTCTCTTGCATGGCTGGAGGCACACTCGGAAAGATGGCCAGTCTCTGGAGGGCTCTAGTTCAGTGGTCAGGCACATGCTTTGCATTTAGGAGGAGATGGAGTCCATCTCGGCATGTTGAGCTAGAAAGAATTGAGTGGGAGGAGGTCGAAAAGATCACAGAGATGCTGCCAATCATTCTTGCACGTTTAGGAGTTGATGGGAAAGATTCCTAGACTTTGGCACAGGTCACTTTTCCCTCCCTCAGACACCCCCTCTCCAAGGAAAATGAAGGTTAATCGATTTCAAATGACAGCAAGATATCAAGCCATAAGCCTTGTTACATACCTTTGGTGCACAAACAGAAATTATTTTCACTGTCTTAGTGCTTGCTGTTGCCAAGTCAAAGGTTCCCATCCTGTACAGGATTACTGGAGAGGTTACTCTGAGAAAGCCCGAGGGATTCCCCCCCCCGCCCCGCACAAGTAAATGTATTGGTCTAAGTTTCCACAGATAACAAGAAATAGGTACAGGCAGTCCTTGGCTTACAGCCACTATTGAGCTCATAGTTTATGTTGCTAAGTGAGACATTCGTTTAGTGAGTTTTGCCTCATTTTAGGACTTCACTTGCCACATCTGTTAAGGGAATCGTTGCAGTGGTTAAATGAATCACACAGATGTTAAGTGAATGTGGCTTCCCCAATGACTTTGCTTGTAGAAGATCACAAAAGATGATGAGATGAGATGAGCAGAGAAGAGGAAGTGGAAGAGGAAGTGGAAGAAGAGAAAAGAAGAGAGGAGAGGAGAGGAGAGAAAGAAGAGAGGAGAGAAGAGGAAGAAGAGAAAAGAAGAGAGGAGAGGAGAGAAAGAAGAGAGGAAAGAAGAGAAAAGAGAAGAGGTAGTGGAAGAGGAAGAGAAGAGAAAAGACAAGAGAGGAGAGAGGAGAGAAAAGAAGAGAAGAGAAGAGAAAACTTTTATTGTTACTTTTTGTTATGAGCACACTGGTCCACATTAAAAATGAAATTTGGTTGCCTGCTCTAAAAAGAAAGTATATATCAACCTATACACATATGTAACATGTATCTATACATGCTATATACTGGGATAGATAGAAAGATAGAAAGACAGAAAGAGAGAGAGAGAGAGAGAGAGAGAGAGAGAGAGAGAGAGAGAGAGAGTGTTTCTCTTATTCATAAAAAAAGCCTGGGTTTTTTTTTTTTTTTTTTTGAGCCCTGAAAAAATAGCTAGATCATCTTTTCGGGGATGACTTAATTCCCCCCCCCTTGAATCTTCGGGCGGGTGGGCGGCGACGGCTTGGATGTTGACCTCGATGTTGGTAGGGCACTTTGTAACGGGGTCAACGCAGGCAGCACCATATCCGGGTGTGCAACAAAAGTACTTCCTAACGGCAAGCCCCCCACCACTACCATTCCCCCCCCATTTTGCATGTTTTAATATAGGCCTTAATTTCCATATGGCTCTTCGGCAGGAGCTGCTGTGGTTTCTCTCCTCAACGCTTTGCTACTCCGTTTTTGGCAAAAACTAAAGAAAGGGAGACAACAAACCAGCAGTGACACAAAAGTGCCCCGTGTATATTTGCCTGTCAGAAGCAAAATAGGGCAATTACTGAACTGTGCAAAGTCCGCTGCAATGCAGAGTGTCACTTTTAACTTAACAAAACAAACACAGGTGGGACCACATGGACGTGGGAGTTCAATATCCAAAGATGTCAATATAAAAGCACTTTCCAGTCTCCCATTTGAAGTTGGAAACATGCTTCTGTTTTGGAAAAGTTAATAGCTAATTGTTTGTGATTTATACAAGGGGAGACACACCACACTTAACAAAGTAACAGAGTTGGGAGAGATTTTGGAGATCTTCTATCCGAAGGGTCGCCAACCTTTTGGACCTCAGGGACCACCAAACTCATAATTTTAAATTCCACAGACCAGAGACCCTGGGAAAATCCCCAAAAAGTCTGCAGGAAAATTCCCCACCCCATTTTCCTACTGGTCGATTCTTCTTTATTTGGGATTGCAGGATACCGTCTCCTGCTCAGTTCTCAGGGGGAGAGAGAGAGAGAGAGACTTTTGGCTTCATGCAAGGAAAGCAGCAGGAGCAGCAGAAGTCTTTCTTTCTCTCCCCCCAAACTCTGCCAGAAATGAGTCTTTGCCGGTGTAGCCTCTTTGACCAGGATGCCAGGCAGGGTCCTAAAGACTCATTTCTGGCAGAGTTTGGGAGAGAGAAAGAAAGACTTTTCCTGCTTTCCTTGCATGCAGCCAAAAGCAGAAGAAGAAAGAAGTGGAAAGAAGCAGCCCAGTGGCCAGGCCAGGCACATGGGGCGAGTGGGGCAAGTTTCCTCCCTCTGCCCTTTCCCTCCTCCCCTCACTACCTCATGTTGTTCACAAAGCAAGCGACACAAGCCTTGCGTTCCCATGGGCCATGTGGGCAGCGCAGCTTTGTGTTCCTGTGCTGCCTGGATTAATTGCTTTGGATGGTACTTTGGGGTGACATTTCTCTATGGACCACCAACATTTTCTTGCAGACCACCATGGTCCCTGGCCCACTAGTTGGCGACCACTGTTCTAGTCCAACCCCCGCTCAAGCAGCAAATTCTATACCAGGGGTCTTCAAAGTTGGAAGCTTTAAGACTTGTGGACTTCAACTCCCAGAATTCCTCCTCTAGTCATGTCAGCTCAGGAATTCTGGGAGTTGAAGTCCACAAGTCTTAAACTTGCCCAGTTCGAAGAGCCTTGCTCTATATCATATACTTGAGAAGTCAGTACATGGTCTTCTAGCGGTTTCTTTTATTTACATTTTTCTTCCCAGCTCTTCTCTTTGAAAATACATAGAAAGACCATGTGTATATCAGGCATTGTTCTTCTGAATTACATGCCAATGGTTCAGTCTGCAAAAAACAACAACAACCTGGAAAGGCACGTTCTATAGATTACTATATAGCGTGTGAACACTTTCACAAACTATATAGTAGCCTATAGAACATGCCATTTTTCCTCTATAGTTGAACCAGCAGATAACTGGGGAGTCCCAATTAAAGATTACTGAGAATTCCCTGTCCCAATTAATATACATTTTCTTATTTGTTACAAATATTATTTATAATTCATGAAGTTATAGGACTGATTGCTTGTTCTGTTCATAACAGAGATATGTGAGTTTTTGTAATATTATCTCTGTCTAGATGTAGATAATGATAGAGATATACATATAATAGATATGGATATAGAAATAATAGATAGAGAGATAGAGATAACAAAGATAGATATAGATATAATATGGATATAGATATAATGGAGATAGATATAATAGGGATAGATTAAAAAAACCAACCTACCTTCCATCGAGAATCTGTATACTGCACAAGTCAAAAAGAAGACTAGGAAAATATTTACAGACCCCTCACATCCCGGACATAAACTGTTTCAACTCCTTCCCTCAAAACAACGCTATAGAGCACTGCACATCAGAACAACTGGACACAATGACAGTTTTTTCCCAAATGCCATCACTCTGCTAAACAAATAATTCCCTCAACACTGTCCAACTATTTACAAAGCCTGCACTACTATTACTATTAATCTTCTCATCACTCCTTATCACCCATCCCCTCCCACTTGTAACTGTATGATCATAACTTTATCATTTGTATCCTTACTATTTATATTGACTGTTTCCTAGTATGATTCGATTGCCTATTGTACCCTATGACTATTATTAAGTGTTGTATCTTTTGATTCTTGACAAATGTATCTTTTTTTTTTAAATAAACACTGAGAGCATATGTACCAAAGACAAATTTCTTGTGTGTCCAATCACATGGCCAATAAAGAATTCTATTCTATTCTATATAGATATACTGTAATAGATACGATATAAATATAATATATAGATCTTATAGATAAAGATTAGATAGATAGATAGATAGATAGATAGATAGATAGATAGATAGATAG
>NW_020769335.1:4252599-4271910 GCF_900518735.1 Pseudonaja textilis | reverse complement strand
AGATAGATAGATAGATAGATAGATAGATAGATAGATAGATAGATAGATAGACAGATCTAGATAGATAGATAGATAGATAAATAGATAGATAGATAGATAGATAGATAGATAGACAGACAGATATAGATAGATAGATAGATAGATAGATAGATAGATAGATAGATAGATAGATAGATAGATAGATAGATAGAGATGTAGAGATAATCCTTAGGAGCTAATCATCTGGGATGGCAAAGTAGAAATGACAGAAGGAAACATGGAAATATCATATCCACATCCCAGAATTAGAAAAGAAACACACAAAGCAAAATTCAGTGTAATGGAATGCTGGTCTATATATATATGTGTGCGTTACACCCAATTCTGAGCACAGTGCATGATTATCCTCAAAATGTTCTGTTTGAAATCACAACTTGCTCATTGGCAGATATTACAGAAACACGTCCAACAGTTTCGCCTCAGTGTTGATCCCCAGAGAAAGCTGCCATGAAATCAGCTGAAAGGGAGAAGAAACAGATTCCACTGTGATCTCAGAAAGCTAGAGAGGCCAATGGAAAAATCCTCAGCCCAATTATAATTGAATCTGAGCTTGGCTTTCCCTTCATCTGACGAGCCAAACTAACATGTTTTTGGTCTTCTTTTTTCAGTGCTTCTCTTAGTGTTAAGGGTTTTTTCCTTCTCTTTTTGGCTTGTTGTCTGAGATCTATTCAGGTATTGATGTCAGTCTCATCAGCTTTTGGGCTGAAGGAATTAACTTATAACAGTATATGTTTGTTGAGACACGTGCAAGGAGCAGACAGGGGTATGCAGCAGACAAAGGAAACGAAGGGGAAGATGTAAAAGATAAGGAACACCAACATGATTCACGATGAACTTCATTTCTGTACTTGCAAACCAGCATTAACTTTGGTTGTTGAAAACTGCTCATTTTCCTTTTGAAGAATTACAAGGAAGGAACATTTCAAATGACCTATCATCTTGCGATCTGCAGAAACAATATTGGCTATGCATTGGGAAGGAAAGGAGGATAGAAGGAAAGGAAATAAAAGGAAGATAGAAGAAGGAAAGGAAGGGAAGGGAAGGGTGTGACATGACTCCAGAGAGGAAAGAAGGTTAAATTTCTATAGTCTTTTTTTGTTTCTTTTTCTAATTGTTATTTTGCATTCGGTTTATTTTGCAAACTAAGGTATTAATCAATTAAAAATAAAATTCACTGGGGCTAATCTGAGCTTTACCAAAAAATCTTCTCTGAGGAGAAAGAGGACATTTAGCCTTTCATTAACCATCATCACACATTAATAATGGTTCTTGCAAAAGCTGCAAAAGACAAAAGAAACAAAAACTGACTCATGTTTAGTTAAGTACATTCCTAGCTTTAAAGACCAACCAAACCAAATCATCATTCGTGCATACGTGGGAGAATCTGATTCCAAGAAGAAGACTGGAATCCCTTAGCAATTCTGCCAAGCTAGATGCAGCCCAAAGAGGAAACAAGAAGATGACAGAATAGTAAAATAACATAGTTGGAAGGGACCTTGGAGGTCTTCTAGTCCAACCCCTTGCTTAGGCAAGAAGCCCTATACCATTTCAGACAAATGGTTGCCCAATCTCTTCTTAAAAACTTCCGGTGTTAGAGCACACACAACTTCTAGAGGCAAGTTGTTCCACTGATTAATTGCTCTCACTGACAGGAAATGAAATCAGCAGCTCACTTCCCTTCATCTCATAAAAAAAATTACCTACTCAAAACTTTTCTTTCTTCAAAAATTTTTTGGCTCTAACTTCTAAGTTATCGCTGTGGCTTCACACCATCTACCAAGAGAGGATCAACTAATTGACTCTGGTTACTGCTAATTATATTATTGCTGAGTTGGTGCTTGGGATTGTGCGTGGTTATATGATTTGTTTTATTGTCTGTTATTGATTTTGTTTAATTATGTATTTTATTATCTGGAAGTTATTATCGGCTGTCATGTCTTCTCATGTGCAGGAAATGAAGCAAATGTTTTGCAACGCTTGTTGGGAGCACTAATCAGGCAAAGAGCAAAGATTAATAAAGAAACCCCAATCAGAAATTATATGGAAATTTGCAAGAAAAGTGTAAGGTCCTTTATCTTTTCATAGTCAATAAACTAGAAAGCAAGAGTGGAATGTGCAACATAAAGAAATATACTTACTAATGTTCATAATGATAATAACGTTCCGTATTCTGTACGCTTTTGAACATTCTTACAACTGATTCAGTTATATTTCAGTAGAAACAACCTAAAAGAACTACCACTCAAATGCATCAAACTGTTTTGATGCAAGGAAAAAAACAGAAAGGAAGGGAAACAATTAAAAGTTGCCGTGATATAAGCACAGCACATGGCAAATAAGAGCCCATAACTTTTCCTGAGGTTTTTTTTTTTTTCAGGAAACTGGAAGCTGACGTTCATAAAACATATAAATGTCCACTTGCATTTAAAAAATTATATGTTCAGGAATGAAGCAGAGAAAAATATCTTCATCATCATTATCAAACACTTGTCAGATATGCTTAAGGGAAATAAATGTGCTTTCTTAATTTTTAGCCTTCTCTTCTCTTCCCTTTCTTTTTCTTTTTTTAATGTTCAACTTCTTTTTCTGTGAACAGGAGAAAAAGAACTTCAAGCCAAAACCTGATTGATTATGTGTGTGTGTGTGTGTGTGTGTGTGTATGTATGTGTATATGTGTGTGTGTGTGTGTGTGTGTGTGTGTGTATATATTTGTTTTCTGAGGTTTTAGTGGGTATTTCTATGTGGATCTTTGGTTATTCGGGTTTTCTCCCAGTAAAATTGGAAGTATTTTGGTGACGTTTCGATGAAGTCTCATTCATCATCTTCAGGCTTGTTTCTTCGGCTTTGTGCTTCTCGGAGTAATGCAAGCTTGCAGCTGCTTCTTCCTTTTAACTGCTAGTGGAGGTGAGACTTGATTAGGTGGGGGCTTGGCTGTGTTCTGATTGGCTGGGGGTGTGTTCTCATTGGTTGGGGGTTTGGCTGTGTTCTGATTGGTAGGGGGTTTGGCTGTGTTCTGATTGGCTGGGGGTGTGTTCTGTTCAGATGGGGGCTTGGTTGGGGGCTTGATCGGGGCCCCCACCTGAACAGAACACATTCCCAGCCAATCAGAACACAGGCAAGCCCCCACCCAATCAAGTCTCACCCCCACTAGCAGTTAAAAGAAGCAGCTGCAAGCTCGCATTACTCCGAGAAGCACAAAGCCGAAGACACAAGCCTGAAGATGATGAATGAGACTTCATTGAAACGTCACCAAAATACTTCCAATTTTACGCGGGAGAAAACCCGAATAACCAAAGATAGATGTGTGTGTGTGTGTGTGTGTACGTATATACATCCTTTTTCTTCAAATGAAACACTAAGATGGCTGGGAAGAATTTACATCTAGCTTGGTTCTACAGCTCCGGTTCTACTCCTTGAGTAAGAAAGAGAAGGGATAGGAGAAACACCCATCAGACTTTTCAACACTCTGAAATCTTTCCATAAGTCAGATTTAGAAAGCAGATATTAGTGATCCATAAAGGTAATGGTAAATGTTTTCCCTGTCCAATTGTATCCAACTCTAGGGATAGCGTTTCTCTCAGTTTCTTAGCTAAGGGAACCAACATTGTCCAAAGACACTTTTCTATGGTCATGTCAGCCTTGACTTGGCACTCCCCAAGCATCTGAAGAGGTAATCTGTTCAGATGTTGTACTTGGTCCTAAATGTAGGCATTATAGCAATAGCACGTACCCTTATATACCACTTTGTATTGCTTTTACAACCCCCTCTAAGAAGTTTACAGAGTCAGCCTATTGCCCACAACAATTTGGGTTCTCATTTTACCCACCTCGGAAGGATGGAAGGTTGAGTCAACCTTGATCAGGATCGAACTCCAGGCAGTGGGCAGAATTACCCATCTGCATCCTAGTCACTGAGCCACTACCATCACCTACTTCTGGCACCAAAGCCTGAAGTAGAACATAGCCTTGCAGAAGTCAAGCTATATCAGCATCACATGTGGTTGTCCTCTGCACCAGCTGCATTTCCAACCAAACCTATGCCAAACACTTCTAGAATACGGGCTGAGAAGAAAAACAAGCTCCAAAAATATCACTTTATCAGCAGAGTAGTAGACTCAGAAATAACATCACCACGAACGGTTATTTCTGGGCACCATAACTGAAAGCTGTTTGGGTGGATCTCAGACTGCTTCAAATAACACCAAGAGATCAGATAAAAATACAGAAATCCACAATTAATTATTTTTAACTGAAGAAAAAGAAAGACACATGGCCATCCTCTAACAGTCTTGAGAGATTTCACGGGAGAAGGCTGAAATCTCAAAAGGTCATATATTGAGGTTGCCCAAACTTGTGCAATATATGTAATTTTTCATATTCTGACTTTAAAGGTAAAGGTAAAGGTTCCCCTTGTACATACATGCTAGTTGTTTCCGGCTCTAGGGGGCAGTGCTCATCTCCGTTACAAAGCCAAAGAGCGAGCACTGTCCGAAGACGTCTCCGTGGTCATGTGGCTGGCATGACTAAATGCTGAAGGCGCATGTAACGCTATTACCTTCCCGCCAAAGTGGTCCCCATTTTTCTACTTGCATTTTTTTACGTGCTTTCGAACTGCTAGGTTTGACAGAAGCTGGGGACAAGGAACAGGAGCTCACTCCATTATGCGGTGTAGGGGTTCGAGCTGCCAAACTACCAACCTTTCTGATTGACAAGCTCAGTATCTTAGCCACTGAGCCACCATGTTTACATTGACTTTAATATTGTGTAATATCGAATGTCATGTCTTCTTTGCACCCAGAACCTGAAAAGTGTACCAGGAGATAACAGGAGCAGGGAAAACTTGATTCCAGCTTCATATTTTGGAGGTAGCCTGAACTTTACTACCTAGATCTGGCTTTGGGGTTTTGCAATTCAAATAAGAGAAGAGACCGTTCCTTAAGTGAGAGAGAAGAATGTTCTCCCTCAAAAGATTCTATTAACGCCCATTGCTTTTCCTCCAACGTTCCGCTATCCTTCTCCCAATCTTTCCTTCACAGAAGGAAAAAAGGAAGAGTGAATATTCTTCTGAAATTGCACAATAGCAGGAGGAGATTAAAAAGGAGTCACCCAATTCCCTTTAACAAGGAGGAGAAAGTTAGAAGCCAATTCAAGCAACAAGGGACACTTTTTATCCTTGCAATTCATGCTCCACGTCAGGATATGTTCTCCCGCACAATTAAAGGGAACCAAAGCGTCCCTTTTCATGTTATATAGCCCGATCTCCTTTTGTTCTTGTTCCTCCATCAAGATGTGCTTCCCCCCACAGCCCTGGAAGGATGTGGCGATGTGCAAGGCTGCCATGGAAACCCAACAGGACAAGTGGCAGAGAGGGAAGAGATGAAGAAAAGCATCACATGAGAAGCAAGCGACAACTAATGCAAAGTTCGCTGGACCCCGTAGAGGAGAGACTTAGACTGAAAGAGCATTTCTCCAACCACAGGCCCACGGCTAGGACAACGCACGTTCTCTTCTTTCTCTCGGGGGTGGAATAAAATCAAAACTGTATCTGCCAAACGGCAGCTAAAAATGGAGGCAGGGGTAGGGAGGGATTAATTGAGGTCATGGCTAGATAAAGAGGAGGTTGCCTCTCCTTCAAGCTGGCTTGCATGATATGACTTAACCATCTTTTCCCACTCGCCAGCGCCTGTCCTTTCTCTAAACTTTGACTCTGCAGGACAAATGCGTTTGGCAATGAAGCAGCCCTGATCCTCTTCAGAAGGAGCAGATAAGTGGGATTCCTTTCATCTTCACAACAAGCCTTGTGTGAGAAAGGTAACTAGGGAAACATACTGCGTATTGTACAAACACACACACACACTCTGAGGACAACAGTGAATAGTACAGCAGGTGCGAGATATCTGCATCCTTCAAATCTAAGAAGGGTTTTCTTCCACTTCAGGGTCTCCCTCACCATCCAATTGTGTTCTCTCACACACAAGAGGTTTTCTAACTGACAAATAACCATCATGCTCTCCAACAAGATGCACGGAAAGGTCAGGATGGAACTTCTTCCTTTTGGATGGCATGTGGGAAAAGCCTGCCCACCTGTCAAATAGCAGATAAACAGATAATGGATAATCAGGGTTGGAAGGGACCTTGTAGGTCATCTAGTCCAACCCCCCACCACCACCCAAGTGGGAGACCCTACACCATTTCTGACAGATGGCAGTCCAATCTCTTCTTGAAAGTCTCAAGTGATGGTGCTCCCACAACTTCCGAGGGCAACTTCTGTTCCATTGGTTGATTGTTCTCACTGTCAGAAAGTTTCTCCTTGTTTCCAGGTTGAATCTCTCCTTGTTCAGTTTCCATCCATTATTCTTTGTCTGGCCTTTGGGTGTTTTAGAAAATAGCTTGACCCCTTCCTCTCTGTGGCAGCCCCTCAAATATTGGAAGACTGCTGTCATGTCTCCCCTGGTCCTTCTCTTCATTAGACTAACCATGTCCACTTCCTGTAACCGTTCTTCATATGTTTTAGTCTCCAGTCCCCTAATCATCCTGGTTGCTCTTCTCTGTACTTTTCCTAGAGTCTCAACATCTTTTCTATGGTGTGGTGGCCCAAACTGGATGCAGTATTCCAAGTGTGGTCTCACTAAGGCTTTATAGAGTGGTATTAGTACCTCACTTCATCTCGATTGTGACCAATGGGGCATTTGAACCCATCACCTGGCAGGTTGGGCTGAAGAGCACAGTAGAACTCAGGCAAGGAAATCATTGTGTTGGTGAGCATCAGAAGGTTTCATTCCAGGAACTGAAGGCCGTGTCTCCTCAGTGCTCCTTCTAGTTTTTTTTTTTCCTTACAAGAGCAATCCTGTGAGGCAGGTTTTTGAAAGAGATTGCCCATGTGATAGAAGATAGTCAGGGATGGGATTGCTATCGATTCGCACCGGTTCAGGTGGACTGGTTGTTAATTTTATGGCCAGTTCACCAAACTGGCAAAACTCATTAGCTTCTCCTTAGCTTAATGGAAAGCAATATGAACAAAAAGCCTTGATTCATTGCTGGCATTATCTGGACAATGTAAGGGAGACTTGGAGAGAAGATGTGGCCAGGACGAGAGCCTGAGAACCTTGAGAACTACTTCAGGGACCAGTTAGCTGGCCACAGTGAGTTGAACCGGGCGAGTCAGCCAAGGCAAATTGATATAGATCCCTCCATATGAGTTTCACAAGAGAAAGAAGTTCTAATTATGGCAAGTATGACAAGAATCCTCTGGCAGAGGGCATTGATTGGAGTAGCTACACTCTCCGGCCAACCTTCTTTGACTCACATTCCTTTTTCTTTTTGTATCTGGAGCTCCCACTCTCCTTCCATCAGTTAGAGTTTTTAAAGCACTGATTTGCGTAATTCTAGAATTGCAGTAAATCTTCCTCATTCCAGCTTCCAGGAATGCTGTCGACACCCTGCCCAGATTTTCCATGAACAGGCAAACATTATACTTTACAAGGCAATGAATGTACAGGGAGTTTCATAATAGATATTAATCTTTTGATTATTGTTTTTTTTTTTTTTTGGTCTACGAACTAAGCTTCCTTTGGACTAAGGTCCACCTATGTTAACCTTTGCATCTTCAACCATGGCCAAATCTATGCTTGTGGTCAATGAGTGTTGGCTCATGAATCAGTGGGGAAAACTTTAGTAAGTGAAGATAGCATTTTATACACACAGACACACAGTTTTGTTGAAACAAATTACTGTAATGGAAAATGACGAGCACCACAAAAACCTACTTTCAGTTCTGATGTTGAAATAAATAATAACGAAAAATAATGACCTTCTGGCTGAGCATTTGATATAAACCTCTGTAAAATCTCTTCTTGGAAGAAATGATGAAAGACTAATGAGAATAGACAGAAAGATCCAAATTTAAAGAGTAAAATGTCAAATAGTGAAATTAACTAAACTTCTGGGATCACTAAGTGGGCTTGGATTGTTCTGATGTAGGCTTCACTAAAATCATGAAGCAGACTCCAAAACTCCTTATTAGGCTAATGTGAATTCCTATCATTCACATCCAGCAAAGCCCCAGCAAACAGTCTTTCAAGACTGATTTACAATGACAGACCTTATCAGGCTTGGAGAGTTGCCAGGCCGATAGCTTCCAAGCGCAACGCTGTACAAGGAAATACTTGACAAGGAGTCGCAAACAAATATTCACCCTAATTAATTGTCTCCTGCAAACCCTACTCCCCTTTCACTCCTCTGTATTCCCTCTGGGAGGGGCCATTCACCATCCTCCTGTGCCTTTACTTCCAAGTTGACCCTTGTTCCTTAACTGTTCTCTTCTCCTGGCAGCTCTGCACATGCGCATACTGGGAACAGGTTCCAGCTGTTCTTCTGCCCCACTGATCTCTGACTCTGAAGGTAGCTGATAACTGTCAGACGGCCCTGGCCCCATCTCTGCCTCCGATGCAGAGCCCTCGTCAGAGCCTTCCCCAGACTCCAGGACTGGTCCATCTTCCTCCCCAACCTCCTCACTGTCCAAGGCTGCCACCAGCTCCTCTGGCCTCTGGTGGGCCACAACATGGATATATACCCTACTGCATTTTGGTGCTGTACAGCAGAGGCTCCCAACTCCTCAGTCTATAGACCAATACTCGACCACAGCATGCCAACAATTGGGCCACAGAAACAAACAAAGCCCCATCCAGGGGATGCAGGCAGCATGCAAAAACATCCTTCCCTCCAGAGTGCAGAAAACCCTTTTTCCATAGAACTGGTCCCTGATGCCTAAATGGTTGGAGGCCACTGCGGCAGGGCATTCTTCCTAGCAACGTGACCCATGCTTTCTATTTCCAACAAACTTGATCTGCCAAAATAAATCTGCATTTCACAATTCACCTTTTTTGCCTCTTTCTTTTTTTAAAAAAAAGCAAAGTTAGCTGAAGACATACTAGTAAATGATATTCCTTGCTCTTCATTTTTGAACATTCTCTATCCCAATCTCATTTCAAAATAGAGAAGGGAAAGGAAGGCCGCCCAACGTCCAACACTATCTTTGTAAGCAGAGAGCAATCTTGTCATTTTTTTTTCCTGTGTCTGCTGATAAAAGAAAAGCCACAAGAAGATAACCCCTGACCCTCGGTTAAATAGACTTCCTCTTCAGTGGTGGGATTCACTTTTTTTTTTACTACTGGTTCTGTGGGCGTGGCTTGGTGGGCCTGGAAGGGGAAGGATACTGTAAAATCTCCAGTCAGAGGTGGGATTTGCCAGTTCTCTGAACTACTCAAAATTTCCTCTACCGGTTCCCCAGAACTGGTCAGAACCTGCTGAAGACCACCTCTGTTCTTCTGCATCCAGTTTTCCAGGAAATGTGGAACCAAAACAAGAGATGTATCCATCCATGGTTGGTGGGAGAAGGAGGAAGTTGAGGATGACAATGATCTTATTATTGGAAGAGCCAAGGTTGTTTTCAAATAAAGTGCCAGGAGTGGAATGGCAAACTCCTCCTTCTGGAAATCTAAGCTTCCTCCTTCTTGGAAACAATGAATAAGTGCATCTTATTCTGCAAACCAGTTGCACCCTCTCATTCTGCAGACCTGTTGCAGCCTCATGCCCCTTTGATCATAAATAGGAACAATATTTGACCACATCAGGACACAGAACTTTTCACAAACTCAGAGCTAAAAACAGGTTTTAAGGTGATGGGAATTAGCACCCTCACCCAAACAGAAAAGCAAATTCTCTCTCCGTTCTCAAAAAACGTTAGCAAGAGCTCAGGATGTCCGCCCCAGATGTGACCTCGTTCCAACCTCCACAAAGCCCCACCCAGGTGTTTTGTGGTTGCAGCTGTGCCAAGAACAGCATCTCATGTTGGCCGAAGGGTGTCCCAATTTTGGTCTCAGTGAAAAACAGTTTGCTTAGAATGGTGCTCAGAAACAAGCCACCTGTCAAACAGCAGTTTCAACTTAAGAGATCAAAAGGCATCAAGTCTCAATATCTAGGAACAGTAACCCCTCCCTTGCCCCACTCTCAAAAAAAAATCTTCCTCAGTCCTTACTACTCCCTGCCAGGGGTGGGATTCTATACTGGTTCGCACCGGTTCTATAAAACGGATTGTTAGGATTCTGTGCAGTTTGGAGAACTGGCAAATTGTGCCCCTGGCTGGCCCCTCCCTTCTCCGCCCAAACAGTCCTTATTGCACATGCGCGACATCGCTGACTGCATTCTCCCCTCCCCAGTCACTCCTTAAGGTATTTTTTTCCCCTCCCGACAGTCAGCTATTCCAATGATCAGCTGTGACAGGATCCCCCTTGCAGTCTTACTGCTTCACCCAGGAGGCCCGTGAGGCAAAAAGGGGCGCATGGGGGAGTGGGGGGTGGGTTGCTGCCCCCCCACACGCTCCATTTTTTGCCTTCCTGGGCCCCAGTGAAGCCTTCTAGGAGCAAAAACGACCCCCTCCCCGGGAGGCTTCCCTGAAGCCCAGGAGACAAAAAAAAAGAAAATAGTGGTGGCGGTGAGTTGCAACAAAAAGAAAGAAAGAAAGAAAGAAAGAAAGAAAGAAAGAAAGAAAGAAAGAAAGAAAGAAAGAAAGAAAGACATGCCCACCCAGTCACATGGCCATGCCCAACTACCCATGGCCACAGAACTGGCTGTTAAAATATTTGAATCCCACCCCTGTTGCCTGCCCTCATCCAGAGGGCCTACTCATCTCACCTGTGCATAAATTGGCTCAGTGGTGGGATTCAATTTTTTTTACTGCTGGTTCTGTGGGCGTGGCTTGGTGGGCGTGGCAGGGGAAGAATACTGCAAAATCTCCAGTCAGAGGTGGGATTTGCCGGTTCTCCGAACCACTCAAAACTTCTGCTACTGGTTCTCCAGAACTGGTCAGAACCTGCTGAATACCACCTCTGAATTGGCTGGTGCATAGTTCTCACAGGTGTGTGCCCAAGACAGGTGTGTGGCTAGCTAGTAGAGGGCATCTTTCTTGCATTTTTTAACAGTTTATTTATGTATTTTCCTTAACATATATAAGTGCTTTGTGAACAGCGTATTTGTCTAGGTTAATTTGCTTACATAATAGTATATAATAATGCTAGCTGGTTACCCATGCTTTGCTACAAAACTATGTGTTCGGGCTTAGTATTTCGGGAGGAAAATAAGGGGAAAAAGTTATGCCTCCGCCTATCAACATCCATCATCATTCATTCATCTGGCTAGCATCCTGTCAGTGTGTGAGAGTTGAGGGCTGTTTGGAAAGTGAAACAGTATTTGCTGTGTGAGCAAGGAGGAGACAGCAAGGAGCCTGGGTGTGGCTTAGCTCAACTGTTTTGTACTAAAGCTGCTTGCTGCTGTGAAAGTAAAACTGAAACTGAAACTCCTCTCCTCTGCTTGTGTTTTGCCTTTGGAACAGATTCCTTTTCAGGTGGGGAGGGAGAGTAGAACTCCTTAGCATCAGAGCGTGTTAATAATAATAATAATATAGAAAATACTAAATGCTCTGATGGTCATTTTGAAAAATCCTTTCTTAGTGTGCACCTAGAAGCCAAGAGGAACATAGATGCCAAATTTCAAGTTTGTAGGCTTTACGGTTCTGGAGATTTTGTGATGATGTGCGAGGGGTATTTTGCTTTTATATAGATAGATATTATACATAAAACACACATAATAGTATTTTTTGGTCTTATGTAAATTATTAATTTGTGAAACTTTGAGCAATGACATCCATGGATTCTGAAAAGGAAAAAAAAACCCTCCCATTTTGTGCTTTTGTATGGGACAGTGGAAAGCAGAAGCAGAAAACATCTTTCCTGCAGATGATCGCTCACAAAGAATGAGACACTTTTCAGTGGCCTATTCACCACAGCCAACTCGCTGTGGCCAACTTACCAGCGGGGGGAAACTCACCATTTCCAACTTACCATGGGACAAATCACCACAGAGCAATTCAACAATTCAATTTAATTCTTTAAAATAAGTTTAAAATAATTTTAATTTTTGTCATTCCCATTTCACATTGTCCCTCTTTTTGCATCCTTTCTTTAAAGATTCTATTCCTTTGATATTAGTGTAACTCTTGTCCACTGGCAAGCTGACCACAGCAAATTGGCCATGGCAAGTTGGCATTAGCAAGACCTAACCCTAACCCCAAGTGGATTTCACCCCAATGGGATTTTCCAATATATTTTACAAGGAAATGTAGATAAGCCGGTGTCAAAAAGCATGCAACCTAGTAACCGTATTTATGTGTTCCAAATCCATTTGTCATGTCCGTTTTGCTTTCCCCATTCATGGAGACCTAACCCAAAGTTGATTTTAAGCCTGTTGGATTTCCCCTGTATTTGGTGGGTTGTGGAGAAATATTGGGAGTTGAGGAGGCCTATTGCAGCCTTTCTGGACAAGAGAGGGCAAAGCTTGCACCGAGAGCCAAGAACGCATTAGTCACACTGCTGTGCGTTTGTAGCTCTATATTCAGATAAGGTCATGAGCCCTGGAGAGAGGGGACAAGATCCTGGCAGGGTGTTTACACAGCAAAGAACCGTCTTCTTTGCAAGTGCAACGTTCTTATATAGACAGAGATAAACGTTTATTTTTAAGAGACATTTGTGGGCCACAGCTTTCTCATCGGTACATTTAGCTTAATGCTTACGTATAGACTGGACTTTTTAGATATAAACCTACATTTTGTCATTCCCCTCGCTTCTCCTCCTGTTTGCTGGGTTGCAGGCAGTCAACTTACTAGTGTAAAGGGAAATCAATGCAATGAAATCCTGTGGCTGTTCTCTCTCTCTCTCCAAACCCCGCCCTTTCGGATTTTGGCACGGACAGCCCTAATCTGCAGTGTGCCAGAATAGGCAAGATTTATTGGGCCAATAAAAATTTGGAACAGCCTTCTGATACAGAACTGAATTAGCATCCATCATCCCCACTCCTGCGGCTACCTCAGGTCCCAAAGCTTTAGTGCTCCTCTCCTCTCCGTTTCTTCCTTTTCTTTTCTTTTCTTGTCTTTTTATATAAAAAAAGTGAAAGAGCCTGTCCTTTAATCTTATACCCCCGTTAACCGTACTGCAGATATTGGCATTTGGATCATTGCATGACTTAACGGTTCTCAGTTCTGTTCAATTTGCTCATGATTTTTTTTGTGTGTGTGTAAATGGAATTTCTTTCCCCTTTCCTGGCCAAGTACGCTGAGACCACGGCGGTAAGTCATAGCCAGGGGTGGGGCTGCTGGGGGTTTGCAGAAGTTCGTGAGATTCGCTATGATTCTGTGCAGTTTAGAAAAAACCCCAAAATCCCACTCCTGGCTGGTCCTGCCCACCCTGCCCCTCCCCTCCCAGGAGTTGAGCCATTCAGCCCGTTTGGGATGCAGGGAAGTGCAGGGCATGTGCAAAGGCTCTGGGAGGGCAAAAACTGGAAGTTCAGGAAGGCCTGAAATGGGCCTGTTTCCAGTTTTCAAAGAGCCTCTGGAGCCTGAGGTGGTTATTCAGCAGGTTCTGACCAGTTCTGGAGAACCAGTAGTGGAAATTTTGAATAGTTCAGAGAACCGGCAAATCCCACCTCTGAGCGGCCCCGCCCCCATCTATTCTCCGCCTTCCATTGAGTCCCAGCTGATTGGCTGCGTCTTCTTTTGTTGCCCTTCACAGGAGAACAGAGCTGGAAAGCAGGTTAGTGGGGTGGGGAGGGAATGGAGATTTTACAATATCCTTCCCCTGCCACGCCCACCAAGCCACGCCCACAGAACCGGTAGTAAAAATATTTGAATCCCACCACTGCTGAGGAAGCCATTTTTGCCCTTCCGGAGGATCGAGGCTCTGTAGGCTTTCTTCAGAGCCAGGGGAGGGCAAAGCCACACCCCCACCATGGGGCAGGAGGCTGACTAGGCCACGCCCACCATGGCCACGCCCACCCAGCAACCGGACAACGAACCCTTTGCTAACATTTTTGAAACCAACTCTGGTCATAGCTGTTGACAACTCGTGGCTTGATATGCCTGAACCCAAAAGATCAAGGGTGTGTGTGTGCATACGTGTGTACGTGCATGTGTGCAGAGGTGGTATTCAGCCGGTTCTGACCAGTTCTGGAGAACCGGTTGCGGAAATTTTGAGTAGTTCTGAGAACCAGCAAATACCATCCTCTGACTGGAGATTTTGCAGTATCCTTCCCCTGCCACGCCCACCAAGCCAACGGCCACAGAACCGGTAGTAAAAAAACTTGAATCCCACCACTGCGTGTGTGTGTGTGTGTGTGTGTGTGTGTGTGTGTGTGTGTGTGTGTTGGGGGGAAAACGTTTCGAACTAGAGCCATTTCCAAATTTAGATGGCCTTTTTGGAGTATGAACATTTCTCTGTGGGTGAAGAAGCAGCTTCCTTCACAGTTCTCTCATCTCTAAAGGGCGCTTCGCTTTTTTTAAAAAAATTCCAATTGGAAACATTTGGCACTTTGCAATAGAGCAGACCACCACGGGGCACAAACAACGTGACAACTTAATCATCTTCACATGAAACGTAATGCATAATATTGTAGGTGGGCTTGTTCCCAAACTCAGATACGGATGATTGTACAAAGTGGCGAGGCTCTAGAAAGAGTGCAGAGAAGAGCAACAAAGATGAGTAGGGGACTGAAGGCTAAAACATATCAAAAATGGTTCCTGGAATTGGGAATGTCTAATGAAAAGAAGAACTAGGGGTGGCATGAGAGCTGTGTTTGGGGGGCTGCCACAAAGAAGAGGGAGTCAAGCTATTCTCCAAAGTACCTGAGGGCAGGACAAGAAGCAATGGGTGGAAACTAATCAATTGTTGGCTAGTAACAAATTCCTATTTGCCATCATCAGGATGACAGGTTTAATCTGTCTCCAATACCAGGTCTTGGAAATGCCATATTAAATTCACATTACAATTTGTTTCTTGATATATTCAGTCTTGATCGACTGTATCCTCATATCCAGGAATTTCAAATACATCTTTAGAAAGTTTTAAAATTGTTTATGCATCCAGCAAAAACCTTGGTCATCAGTTTTTATACACCAATGTAAACAAACTCTCTTTAATTTTCTTTCTTTTTTTTCGTTTTAGCTTCATCATCATGTTTCACAGATTAGAAAACACCATCCATTCTGAAGCTTCATGACACAAATTTGTTTCCTTATAGGAAACTTCATTACGTTTTTAATTTTAACTCCTCAACCATTGATGTAATCAGATGTCTAACGGTTCAGTGGTGCCTCAAATGCTCATACTAACGCAAATGCTGAGTGGTCTTTTCAACCCTCAATAGGGCCATGCTAGAAAACAACAGATTTATACTTTTGAGGGACATCTTCTCCCTTCTCCAGTAGCCTTCCAAACAGCTATGTTAGCTTATTACCACTTTTGCTGTTTGTGGGCTAGAAACCAGTTTGGGATATATGATCAAGGAATGGCCTGCCTTCCTAGAAGATGGAAAGTCAGCAGAATAAGAGAGAATTATCTGTTTAGTCCAAAGACTAAAGAAAGTCAGCTATTGGATTAAGCAGAGATGATTAACCAGTGTCTGGTCAAATGAGGTGAACCTCAACTCTTTACAGCTTGGCCAACACAGCTAGTGGGATGCTGTAGTCCAGGCAGGTCTTCACTCCTAAATCAAGCTTGCCACAATGAAGCAAAAATGCAAACTAAATGGGAGAGTTGGGAATTCAGTGAGAAAAAGAGGGGATATCCCGAATTCGCCATCCAAATGATCCCTTTGTGGTTACCCAAATTATAGCACACAAATCTGAATTTGGGATGTCCTCAACAACGCTGAGTTATCACTGTTGTGTGCTTGCAGCTTCTAGGATTAAAAAAGAAAGCTTAGATAGCAATACTAAATGCATCGCAGATTGTAAAGGCTTTATCTGACTCAGAACCATCGGGATTTCCAATCTAGGTAAGGCACGTTTGCTGTCTTCACCTTGAAAAGTGCTTCTACTTGCAAATAAGCAGGAAACAACACCAAGTCCAGCATCAAAGCAATAGCAAAAGCACTTAAGACTTATATAACTCCTTACAGTGTTTTACTGCACTCTCTGAGCAGTTTACAATGTCAGCATATTGCCCCTAACAATCTGAGTCCTCATTTTACCAACCTTGGAAGGATGGAAGGCTGAGTCAACCTTGAGACCCATCGGGATCGAACTCCAGGCTGTGGGCAGAGCTAGCCTGCAATAATGCACTCTAACCACTGCTCCGCCATGGCTCCTCCTGGATTTATTCCCCCAAGACCCAAGAGAAGATTGTAATGTTACTGCATGTGGTTCTGATGTAGACTTTATCCCTTCCATTAATTCCACTCCAGCTCTGGGGAAAGGGCTGAGAGAAGGCCCATGCGCCAAAGTCTTTTTCCCCCTGATGAGAACCACTGTATTCAACAGGCAGGAAAGGCCCTTTTCTGTTGGGCAGTCCAGGAACCAAAGGAATAAATGGACAGATGATTCAGACAGCAGCACTCCTTTGAGGGGGAAAAAAACAGGTTGGAGGACTCTTGAAATCCAAAGCACCTGTTGCACAAGGGGAAGGAAAAGCTAGTTGAAAGTATTCTGTCTGGCATCACCCTGGATGACAAGCTAGACCAGATGGAAGTTTGCAGGAGATGAACAGAGAAGATGAGAGTGGAAGGACTTTGGAAGCTTTCAGAAATCACAATTTTCTCCCTTTAACCTTCAGATTAATCTTTTGCTTGATCAGGTCTCCAGCTTTTCATGAGTGATGGCTATATATATATCGGAGATTAATACAATTGAGCAAGTCCAGAAGTATTTCATGAAAAGAGTGCTACACTCTTCTGCTCGCAACAGAATACCCTATATCACCAGACTTGAAATTTTGGGCTTGGACAATCTTGAACTACGCTGTCTACAGTTGGACTTAAGCGTAGTAGACAAAATTATCTGCTACAATGTCCTCCCAGTCAATGACTAATTCAGCTTCAACCACAACAATACAAGAGCACACAACAGATACAAACTCAATGTAAACCTCTCCAAATTTGATTGCAGAAAGTACCACTTCAGCAACAGAGCGGTCAATGCCTGGAATGCACTACCTGACTCTGTTGTTACATCCTCTAACCCCCCACTCCTTTAACTTCAAACTATCCACTATTGACCTCATCCCATTCCTAAGAAGTCTGTAAAGGGCATGCGTAAGTGCACAATCATGTCTACTGTCCCGGTCCTATTGACCCCATTTATTTGTACCTATTTCCTATATTCTTACTCATGTTTATACTTATACCTATTATCTTGTAAGCATTTGACAAATCAAATAAAAATAAAATAAAAATATCTTTGTTTTTACTTCCAAGGACAATTGTATGGATTTTTTTTTTTAGATGATTAGAAAAAACTTCAACCTTGATGGCTCTTGGTATGAAGCACATGGTTGTTCTCTATGCTTAGGGTTGGTAAGAGATTCAGATATCAACATGAAGGAGGAGGTCAACTGGAGTCCACAACATCACCTTGTTTTTGGCCCATCACTTCTGACTATTATACAGGGACTAAAAAAAGGTAACATTTCCCTTGTCCAGTCATGTCCAACTCTATGGGGTGGTGCTCATCTCTTTTTCCTAGTTGAGGGAGCCAACATTGTCCAAACACACTTCTGTGGTCATGTTGCCGGCATGTCTATACACCGAAGTGCACGGAACACTGTTACCTTTTCAACAAAGTGGTACCTATTTATCTACTTGCATTTGCATGCTTTTGAACTGCTAGGTGAACAGGAGTGGGAACAAGGAATGAAATTCACTCCATCATGAAACGCTCAGCATCTTTAATCCCTGAGTCATCATGCTACAGAGTAAGACTAGGATGGTTGAATGTTCCTTAGTACAAAACCAATTCATTCTCCTTTGGGAAAACAAACTCCAAGCTTTCTGCAGATGTTAGTTTTCCAGGCACAAGGTTGGGGGTTTTATGACCATCATTCAGCACAAGATCCCTTCTTCTTCACATTGGCTAAATATGTTCAGATGCCCTGTAGACATTACAATGTCTATATTGCTAGAAAATTATCGCCTTTTGTTTTGCTATTCAGCTCTTTCTGAGCATTAGGGTGGGAACTGCCTGACTGCCCTGCAGCAGAATCTAAACTCCACCATTCCTCCACTTTCATTAGATGCCTTTCTGAGAATGAGGAGATCTCTCAGAGAATTGCTCAACAGGTGTCCAAATGAAGTCAGTGAGGCTGACAGGAACTTGTAGTTTTATATAAATAGATATATATATTTTACATCTATAGATATGGCAGACAAGGTAGTCAGCCAAACAAGAGCATCGTGAGGTAAATCGCAGAGCACCCAGAAGAAAAAGGCGGGGAAGAAGGGAAATTCCCCTTCTACACCCACAGCAACCAATCACAACACAAATTGCCTCAGGAGCAAGCACTCTCCAATTGATCAACTATAATTGTGTGTTCTGAATCATTGTACAACCCCATTGTCTCAGCTACTAAATTTAAATATCTTAACAAGATCACAGTTGAAAGCCAAGAGCCTTCAGCTACTGATGGTGTGACTGTAGTGGCAAAACCTTGGATAACCGTGTTTCATCTGAGATGAATCCAACGTGGCTGACCCAAAATTCTCACATCAAAACATCCTCAAGCCCTTTTCGTGGGATCCCTTCCTTTAGGTGGAGGAAAGTTGTAAGAAAAAAAATGGCTTCTTGTTTGCATGGGATCCAAATTTCTCAGTTAAGGAGTAGCTAATGTTTACTCTGTAGGTGTAACATGGCGGAGATGGGAAAAAAAAAAAAAAAGGCAAACCCACAAAGTTCAGCTTGACCAGGTATGGCCAGGTCAGTCAATGAAAGCTGCAGGTTGGAGGGGAGGATCAGGCTGAAGAGAAAGAGTGGGTCAACAGTGTGACCACAACTCTGTTTCTCATGGCAACCATCTCAAAGGCTTTTGTCTTTCTGCTCTGCTTCATAATTAAGTGCTAAGAAGAAGTACAGCTTGGTGAGCTCAGCTTCCTTCCTGATAAAACCTCAGGTTACATTCATCTTCCAACCTGACAGTTCCTAGTGAATTTCAGATGAGAGATCGCACCTCTATGGGAGAGGAGGAGGAGGAGAGGAGGAGAAAGAGGAGGCGGAGGAATAAAAAGGAGGAGGAGGAGGAGGAGGAGGAGGAAGAAAAGAGGAGAGGAGAAAGAGGAGAAAGAGGAGAAAGAGGAGGAGGAATAAAAAGAAGAGGAGGAGGAGGAGAGGAGGAGAAAGAGGAGGTGGAGGAATAAAAAGGAGGAGGAGGAAGAGGAGGAGGAGGAGGAGGAGGAGGAGGA
>NW_020769335.1:4224688-4236488 GCF_900518735.1 Pseudonaja textilis | reverse complement strand
ATTATTATTATTATTATTATTATTATTATTATTATTATTATTATTATTATTATTATTATTATTATTGCTGCAACACAGAGATGAGGACCAGACAGATGGGACTCCCAGTCACCACACAGTCCTTGAATACAAGTGCAGTTGTCCTCCGAAAGGCCCAGATTAAGCTATGTGGCATGGGCTCATTGGGATCATCATTCCTGGAAGGACAGAAAGAACTTATCTTAAAATATTTACTGTAAGACTCATCCCTGGTCTCCTTCTCCAAAATCCACTTCCAGAGTAGTTCCTGGGAGACTCAAGTTGCTACAGGGGAAGAAAGAAAACTTAATCTAGGATACAAGACAGCTCAAGGACATACTGCTTAGCTGGACAGAAGGTTTGCATGGACAGTGTAGTAACAGAGTAACAGAGTTCGAAGGGATCTTGGAGGTTTTCTAGTGCAACCCCCTGCATAAGCAGGAGACCCTATACTAGGCACCTGCAATCTGTGGCTCTGGAGCCACATGTGGCTCCTTCAGCCCTCTGCTGTGGCTCCCTGTTGGCTGATCCTACCACTGGCTGGCCCCTCCCCATCACTCCTCGTCTGGCCTGAGAAGGTAAGGGTGATGACGGGGGATGGATCCAGAGCAGGAGGTGACTGAGTGGGAGTGAGTGACGTCGAGTTGGCCACGCCTACCCAGTCACACCGGTTGTTAAATTATTGGCTCCCCGTGTTTTCTATGAGAAATGGGTCCAAAATGGCTCCTTGAGTGTTTAAGGTTGCAGACCCCTGCCCTGTACCATTCTAGACAAGTGACTGTCCAATTTCTTCTTAAAAGCCTCCAGTGATGGAGCCCCCACAATTTCTGAAGGCAAGCTGTTCCACTGGTGAATTGTTCTCACTGTTGTGAAGTTTCTTCTTAGTTCTAGGTTGCTTCTCTCCTCGATCAGTTTCCATCCATTGCTTCTTGTCCTGCCTTCTTGTGCTTTGGAAAATAGGTTGACCCCCTCTTCTTTGTGGTAGCCCCTCAAAAACGGGAACACTGCTATCATGTCATCCCTAGTCCCTATTTTCTCTAGATCAGTCATACCCAATTCCTGCAACTGTTTTCATATGTTTTAGCCTCTAACCCCCTAATCATCTTTATTGCTCTTCTCTGCACTCTTTCCAGAATTTCTACATCTTTTTATATTTTTTTTTCAAAACTGCAGCATTGCAAGTCCGGTCTTACTTACGGTTTAAAAAAGCTTTTTAGTTTTATTTCACTTCCAAAGAGGTCACACGATTGCACTATTGTATTTGACATTTAATATCTTAAATGTTAGACTGATAAATTGGGTGTGTGTTTTCTGTGCTTCATTGGGCATTTCAGGACTTACTTTCTAGTTTTATCATGCTCCTGTCATTATTTATGACCAATGGATCCAAACAATAAAGAATTTTATGCTAATTTACATTTAATTAGGATTAAATTAAATACCACTAACATTGCTCTTTGTGCATTTAATGATTTTTAATAATCGCAAGCCTCTGGGAGGGTGTTGTAATTTAGCGCTCCTGCTTGGAGAAATCCCCAGGATTCGAAGAAGCACAGAAGCTCCATCTGCTGTGGGTCTGGGATCCCAAAAGAACAAGAAAGTCACTGTCCCAAAGGTGCTTTTTTAAGAGGCGACTGGACTTTCTGCGTTTTCTTTGAAGACATTTCACTTCTTATCCAAGAAGCTACTTCTTCTCTGACTGAATGGTCGGGAATTGAAGGATTTATACACTTTGCAGACAGCTAGTCAATTGCATCCTTTTAGAGAGTTGTTGAGGCCACTTGGAGATTTATCTGTGTCCTCAGAGTCACCTGAGTAGTGCAAATGAGTATGGAGCCTTCCTGGCTGCAAAATATTTTCTGCCCTGTGTCCCTTCACTGTTGAAGACAGATGCAGCCTGTCGAGGATGAGTCAGGGTTGTCTGCATCTCAAATGGAAGCACAAATGAGTCTGCAATTTTTCTGGAAATCCGTTCCTACTCCCTCACTATTCTCAGGGTGTTCATCCCAAAGTGCAAAGAGAAATGTCTGTGGAGATTCTGTCAACCAGATCATGATTGTCCCAAATGTGCTTTTTCAGGAGGCAACTGGACTTTTTTTGTTTTCTTTGAAGATGTTTCGCTACTCATCCAAGAAGCTTCTTCAACTCTGACTGGATGGTCGGGCATGGAAGGATTGATATTCCTTGCAGGCAGCTGGTTATTTGCAATCATTTAGAGAGTTGTTGAGGCCACTTGGAGGTTGGAACCTCGGATGGCCTCTTTGACCCCTCTTTCCTGTAGTCTGCAATTTTCCTGTAGTCTGAAATCGATTCATACCCCACCACCGTTTGAAGGGTGTTCATCTCAAAGTGAGAGCTGGATACTTCCCGGAAGGCTGGAAAGTCATTTGCGAAGTGATATAGATAGACCCTAGTTTGCTGCAGGAACTTTTCAGAAGGAAACCCCTTCCTTCTTTGGTTCACCCTCGCCATAAACCTGACAGTCACGATGGATTCTGAGTGATTAATCACAAGGAAGGGAAAATGTCTGAGCAGATCTGATGTAGCTGGATCATCAAGCACCTGCCACCTTGACTTGAAAGCTTATAGAAGGCACTTGTTTCATTTGCTTTCCTGGGTGAAGAAGCTCTTTGAAGACCTCCATTATTTTCTCTGTTCTTGCCATATTGTTATTGCCATATTGTTATTGTATTATATTGTCTTGTCTTGTCTTGTCTTGTATTGTTCATTTGCTTTCCTGGGTGAAGAAGTTCTTTGAAGGCCTCCATTATTTTCTCTGTTCTTGCCATATTGTTCTTGCCATATTGTTATTGTATTGTATTGTATTGTATTGTTCCACCACCCACTATCACTAAGTAGCAATAGCAATAGACATAGCAGTAACACTTAGACTTTTATACTGCTTCATAGTGCTTTACAGCCCTCTCTAAGAGTCTGGTTCCTCGTGTTACTGACCTCAGAAGGATGGAAGGCTGAGTCAACCTTGAGCCCGTGAGAATTGAATTACTGGCAGCTGGCTGAATTAGGGTCCCGGTGGCGCAGTGGTTAGAATACAGCATTGCAAAGTTAACTCTGCCAACTGCCAACAGTTTGATCTTGACAGGCTCAAGGTTGACTCATCATTCCATCCTTCCAAGGACAGTAAAATGAGGACCCAGATTGTTGGGGGCAAAATGAGGACTCTGCAAAATGGTTAGAGAGGGCTGTAAAGCACTATAAAACTGTGTATAATTCTAAGTGCTTATTGCTATTATTAACCTGCAATACTGCATTCTAACCACTCTTAGCCTCCACAGTGTAGTTATCTAGAGAGAGAATCTTGGAAACATGCCTGCATTTTAACACCCCCCCCCCCGCAAAAAAAATGGTCCCAAAATGCAACAGCTGCAATATTTTAAAGTGAAACCCTACAAACAGAACTGCAGATTTTGTTTCTGTGTTTAACACAAGAGCTGCGAAAAGAAGGACCGGGGTGACTTGAATAACAGTCTCTCAGTACTTGAAGGGCTGCCACAAGGAAGTGAGGGCCACCTTTTATTTTTAACCAAAGCATCTGTAGGCAGGATAAGAAAGAATGGATGGAAACTAATCAAGGAGAGAAGCAACCTGGAATTAAGGAGAAACTTCCTAAAAGTGAGGACAATTAACCAGTGGGACAAATTTCCTCTGGAATTTGTGAATGCTCCATCAATGGAGGCTTTTAAGAAGAGATTGGACGGCCTTTTATCAAAAATAGTATAGGTCTCCTGTGAGAGCAGGGGGTTGGACTAGATGACCTTTAACATCCCTTCCAACTTTGTTACTATTACTGTTAGTTTCCTCTTTTTTTTAAAAAAAACCCTCAATTCTGGGTAGCTCACAATAGTAAGATAAAACCAAACATCACATAAGAGCTAAAATCAGAAAACTGTACGAAAGAAACACAGTCTAGGTGTCGTGCCTGACCCCTAGCAATTTCCAGTGCATCATTTCCTCTTAGTTAGGGCGACTGAAGAGTGGGTGCAGCAGCTCCGTCGAGGCAGAAAGCCTGACTTAGAGAACCAGAGGTTTCCCCTTCCTCTTCCCAGAAAGAGATAGAGAGGGGAGTGAATTCTAAGCCAGAGAAGATTCAGGGCGAGTAGTAAGATGCTACCTGGTTTCTAGGCAACATCTCATTAGCTTTGCAGCTGTAGGTAACCCCTGTCATTTCTACATTTACCATTCCCAGTTTAAATTAACCCTTCGTTTCCACCTCCAGAAGAAACTCCTCTAGTGTCATGCCCCTGGTGGAGACTGACTCTGAGGAAGAGGAGGAACAGCCGACAGGGAGTGGAAGTGTGGCTCCAGAGGTGGTGGTGGAGGAGGCTGGGGAAGGGCAGAGGCCGGCTGAGCAGTCAGAGGAGGACCCAGGCCCATCCTCTATCCATCCTAGGGCACGCAGGGAAGAGAGGATTAGGATAAAACATGGTCTACTCGGAAGGAGAGGGCCACGATCCTCTTCATGGGTTGCAGGTGTGAGATCTGCATAAGAGTTTGGACCTGCGTGTTAACAGATGCTGGAGACAAATTAATGTTTTATTCCTAAAGAAGGTTTATCTTGGTTGGCGTTCTTCCAATGGACTGTACCTGGTTATCTCCCTGAAGTTGGCAATTATCTATCCTGGTCTGTCGTGGAACTTTATTCAGTGCGGTTTGTTTTTTTGCTTCGTTATCGACTCTTTGAATTTGAACTGTGTTTCCTTCCCTTGAAATGTTATTTTGAAAATAGTTTACTCCTCCACTGTGAACAATTAAACAGGGAAGCCAAGCTGAAGACATTAAAGGACTTTTAGTGACGTTTGGGGTTTTGTTATATTTCTGATATACTCTGGGTCATCACATCTAGCCTGTTCTGAACCTCCTTTCTACTTTGCTCTTGATCTTCTTTAAACACCAGTTAAAAGATCGTCTACATCAGGGGTGGTATTCAGCCAGTTCAGACCAGTTCGGGCGAACCTGTCACGGAAATTTTGACCAGTTCTGATCCTTTCCCGTCATATATTCCATTGATTTTTAGCTCAGCTGATTTTCACAGCAGAGCAGATTGCTGTGCCTCAGCTGAGCTAAAAAAAACAGCTCACTGAGGGTGGTCTTGGAGTTCTACACATGCACGCAAAGTTATTTTTGAATTCTGTGCGCGTGCGCAAAGTGATCGGTGAGTGCTGCGTGTGTGTGTGAACTGACCTTAGAGTGCAGCGTGTGCGCAGAACCGGTAACATGCGATTTGGAATCCCAACACTGGCCGACATATATCTTGAAGCAGCTTCGGGCGCAGCACAGGAAAAAAACCCACCAAGATAACCAGACAGGCTTGTGTGGGAACAGGATCTACCTATTATCACAAGCTACAGTACATGTTAATGCTCACTGACAAGGAAGTTATCTTATAAATTCTGCTTCTGGAGCAGAAATGATGACTGCTCTTCTTCAGCCACTAATAAATAAGTACTTTGTCAATGAATTTCAGGTCTGTGGCCCCGCATCTATGTTATAAGCAATCTCAGCTTTTCTTTCCTCCATTCGATCGTGTCTGATTCTCGGAGGCTGTCTGCTGTTTTTTTTTGGCAAGAGGTTTTCAGAAATGGTTTGCCATTGTCTCCTTCCCAGGGCTGAGAGACAATCGCTGGCCTACAGTTACTCTAGATGGTTTTGTGCCCAAGGGAGGGCTAGAACTCACAGTCTCCCAGTTTCTAGTCTTATGCCTTGACCACAACTTCAGACTGGCTCTCAATCTCATAGTAGGCAGAGAGAGAAAAAGGTTCTGCATATATTCTGCATTTTTTATTTCAAACTTAGAAGCCTTTCTGGTCATTTTTCTGGTTACAAATTCTTGTTTGAAGCAGGAATTACAAAACAGAAGAAATGTAGACAAACAATCCACAGAAACTCTTGTCTCAACATCAGAACAGATTTAAGTAACCCTTTACTATTACCCCAAAGCCACCCAGGAATACTTGGAGATAAGATGGATAGCCTCATAAGTTTTATAAATAAATAAATTTCCTGGGCATACCACCCTTAGTAAGTTTCCCTCATTGGAAACATAGCTTGTAAATCTGTGTTTCTAACATTCTCCAAATTATTATTTTTTAAATGCTTCCCTGCTGAAAATTGTAATCTGATCATGGGAGATAATGATATGGAGGCTTCCCCCCAAAAAACTATCAGATTATTCCCATTTTTCACCCAGGGAAAATAATCCTGTCAGATATTATAAGATGGAATGAGATGCTAGCATGATCTGCTTAGATTTATGTATATAGCGTGTGTATGTGTGTGTTATGTATGTGTATGAGTAGAGATATACTTTATTTTGAGAGCAGGCAAAAGAAATTAATTTTTAATGTGAGCTAATGTGCTCACCGTTAAAAAATGACAATAAAGGTTAACTTATCTTATTGGAAACCCCCAAAGTGCAATCTAATTGTGGAATAGCTGATGTTTCTCTAACCCTCAGGAACAGCTTTCATTGATGATGGAAGCTGTAGTCCAACACCTGTGGACCCAAGTTTGGAGAGAGTTGAACATTAATTCAATTATATTCTAAAGTTTCCAATTCATGTTTTCCACATGTATAACAATTTGAAGATTGATAAACTGGCTTCCTTGGCTAAGAAACAGAGATGAGCCATGGACTCCTTGAGTCAGACACAACTGGACAGGGAAAACCTTGACCTTTAAGCTTTGTTGGGTCTGTGAAGTCCTTGGTGCTCTCTGAGCTTGGTTGTTAGCACACAAACCAACCAAAACTCTCAAAATATCTTAAGTAAACCAAAAGACCCAGCGGCCCAAGAAGAAATAATAGGGATCATCACCTACAACGTACAATGAAAGGACTGCAACAGCCATTCTGTAGTTTAGTTTAGTTTATAGTTTAGTTTACTTTATTGTCATTGTGTCTCGTACAACGAAATCAAACACCATCTTCAGTGCACATCATGACCATGAAAATAAACACAAACACACACCCTTCACTGTTCACACATTGAACCGGAAATCCCCGACACCACACCAACACTGCACAATACAGCAGAATTCAACAGAGCTACTTGCCCTGGGATAGAAGCTGTTTTTCAGCCTATTTGTCCTTCTTTTTATTATCCAGTACCATCTGCCATATGGTAATAGTTCAAAAAACAAAAAGGGTGCCCAGGATGAGATGGATCTTTGAGAACGTTTTGAACTAAGGCAGTAGGAGCTATAAAGTTCTTCTAAAGAGGGGAGAGGGCAACCAATGATCTTCTGGGCAATGACATTAATCCTCTGGAGTGCTGTCCTATCTGTCCCTGTGCAATTGACAAACCATGCAGAGGTGCAGTAAGTTAAAATGCTCTCTATGGTGCAGCGGTAGAAGGTCACCAGCAGTTTTTCATTCAGTTGTTTTCTGAGAAGTCTCAGGTAGTATAATCTCTGCTGGGTCCTTTTGACCAGGGCTGCAATGTGGGCACCCTAGGTCAGGTCCTCTTTTAGGATAACACCCAGAAACTTAAAACTGGCCACTTGCTCCCCTCGGTCTCCATTGATAAGCAAGGGCTGGATGTCTGATCTGTTCCTTCTATAGTCCACTATAAGCTCCTTGGTCGTATTGGTGTTGAGGGACAAGTTATTGTCTCCACATCACAAAAGCAACTGGTCCACCTCATCTCGGTAGGCAGACTCACCCCCCAGCCCCCGAGACAAGTCCCACCACTGTTGTAGGGTATTCAGACAGAAGACTAGCAAACTAGCAGAGCACATCGATGATCCCTGTCTAGGAGGCAGAAGACACAATGAAAAATTCCTTAATTTCACAACACGTGGACAGATCAACTATAGTTCCAACTGGAAAACTGTGAGCATCTTAAACCAAGCAAAATATTATACATTAGGAGCCTCTGTGGAGCAGTGGTTAGAGTGCAGTATTGCAAGCTATTTCTGCAGCCAGCTGCCTACAATTTGGCAGTTCAAATCCCACCAGGCTCAAGGTTGACTCAGCCTTCCATCCTTCCAAGGTGGGTAAAATGAGGATCCAAATAGTTTGGGGCAATATGCTGACTCTGTAAACCGCTTAGAGATGGCTGTAAAGCACTATAAAATGGTATATAAGTCTAAGTGCTATTGCTAGTATCCAAAATGCTAGGGAATTTCTGGAAGCTTGGCATTCAGACAAACCAGCCATCGATAAGCACATAGAGATAGACATCAGCACACCATTCACAATAAAGCTAAAAAGGAAAGAAAAAGACCAGAATATCTCTTCTCCAGGAACCAACACCACGGGTTAACCCCAAACAATCATGCAGTAAACCTAATTTAACCTGGAAATAAGATAAGTTTTCTGACAGTGGGAACAATCAACCAATGGAATAACTTTCCTTCAGAAGTTGTGGGAGCACCATCACTTGAGACTTTCAAGAAGAGATTGGACTGCCATTTGTCAGAAACGGTGTAGGGTTTCCTGCTTGAACAGGGGTTGGGCTAGATGACCTACAAGGTCCCTTCCAACTTTGTTCATCTGTAATCTGTAATTCAAGGAACTACTAAGGAAGAAACCACCAACTCTGACAGGGCAAATTACTGTCTATAAACAGAGACCAATTCCCCCCTCCCTCTAGAATTGATGATATTACCTAGTCTGATAATGAAACTTCTGCAAGCAAATAACCCAACCCAGAAGGCACCAAGAATACCACAGTTCAACCCTGAGCTACTGAGATTCTCTCAGCTCTTGTAAGCTTCCCCCCCAACCGCCTCCTTCCTTGTCTGCTATACTTTTGTTCTCTGATGCATCAATACATGTACTGAAGAGGAACAGCTTCATTTGCAAAATCACCACACCTGGGGATGCTGTCAATGCAACATATAAAAAGGCTGAATTTCATAGAGGTACTTATGTTCCTCTATAACGCTGATCAAATGGGCTTAGAGAAACATATGGAGGGAAGATAGAAGGCAGGTAAATTCAGATGTGGATTAAATTGGACAATTAACACAGGAACAGGGTTTTTTTTTCCCCCTTTTTCTTCAGCAGCAGAAGTCTTTTACTTAATGTGTAGTTTTGGAAATGCATCCTGTGATGTTGCCACACCATCAGTTTTCCCACTGTGCTTGCTTTTCTTTGCTTGACTCCTGCAGAAGCAGACGTATTTATGCCCAAGGCTTATAGAGCTTCTGTTCGAGTTGTTTATAAATGCCTCCTATCATACTTACCATTACTGGTAAACTAGCGGTGCAGAAAATAACTGCGGCGTCAACAGTAACATCCTCTCAGGAAAAATCACAATGAAAAGCCATGTTCTGAAATCTTCACGAGTGAAACATAAACATACAGGTTTAAACTGAGTTTGAAACCTGGCCTTCCACATGTCCTGGGCTTAAAACCCTCAGTTGTGATTGTACAGTTTGGGCCAGATTCCAGTGAGTCTGGAATCTCTGGGTTCTAAGAGCTTTGTCTAGGGAGGACGTGTCCCCGCTTGGCCAGTCTGTGTCATGCTCCCATCTGAGCCTAAATCTGCAGAGGAGGATGAACCGGAGCTGGAGCCCATGGAGATTGAGGGGCCGGCTTTGGGGGTGGCTTCGTTGGCTTCAGAGAATGTGGGGAGGAGCAGTCAAGGGGGACCAGGGCCCCTCAGGATTGGGATGGCTTATTAGGAGGGAGGAACGGGTGCAGGATGATGAAGAGAGGGCAAGCAGTAGACATGAGGAGTGACGGAGCTCAAGCGATGAGCAAGGACCACCACTCCTGATCCCTGAGCACGGAGAGTAGAGAGAAGGCAAGAACAGCACAGTCTGACCTGACGACTCAGGAGGAGAGCGCCTCACCCCTCTTCACAAGCAGTGGTGGTATTCTACCAGTTCGGCCTGGTTCTGGTGTACCAGTAGCACCAAAGAGCAGCAGAGACTGAACCGATTCTCTAAGATGCTCTGCTGTTGGGCCCACCTATTCACCAGGGCTCCCATACTGACCTTTATTTCCTGCTTTTGAAGCGCAGCACAGTCAGAAAGCCTCTGCACCTGTGCAAAATGCACATTTGGCATGCATGGGCAAAGCATGTCCACCAAGCCATACCCACCAAACCGGTGATAAACTTATTTGAAACGCACTACTGTTCACAAGGCACATCTAGGGACTGAGATTTAAGGAGACACTGTAACGAGGGGCATTTGTCAGAAACAAACACTGAATTGGTGGAGTTTGTTGTGCTGGTACAGCCATTTGGAGTTTGCAGGACTTCTTGCTTCTTTCTGACTTTGTGGACTCATTCCTTGTTCCTTGTTTCGTGGACTCGTTTCCCTGTTCCTTTGTTTTGCTGGACTGCTCTGTGTGTGTATACATGCTTTGCTCTGTGACTTGCCAAAAACATGAGAGTGTTTGAGGGGAAATTTGGAGCATTAAAGAGGAGTTTGAACTCTCAGTTAGCTGTGTGCCCTTCGTGCGTTGTCCCAGGCCATCATAGTTTGGCTGTATAAGAGTGGTTGTCAACCAGTTGACTGCAAACTCAGCAGCGGAGAATGCCATCACACAAAGGCTTGAAGAAATGTTATGATTTGAATCTTAAGTTAAGACTTGGGGGGTCCATGGCCATGGTCTGTGGTTACAAACAGAATCTAAGACTTGGTGACAGAGTGGTTAGAATGTAGTATTGCAGGCTAACTCTGACTGCCAGGAGTTTGATCCTGCCTGGCTCAAGGTTGACTCAGCCTTCTGTCCTTCTGAGGTCGGTAAAATGAGGACCCAGATTGTTGGGGGCCATAGGCTGACTCCGTAAACCGCTCAGAGAAGCAAGAAGCAGAAATACACTGAGGGCAAAAAACAAAAGTCACTCCCTTGGAGGACAACTTCAGATTATGGATGTAACCAATTTCTCTCGAGTTGTAAGAAAAGATGCTAATCAGAGCCAAGGTCAACCCAGGCAGTTTTCATAAAGAGTGGAAGAGAAATTAATAAGCACCGCATAATTAAAGATGAATTGTGCAAGGCTCTCGTACAAGAGATTTACTGAGGATTCCCCTATGAGCATTTTGCATAAAATTCGCCAAATGGAAGCCATGGCTTTTCATAAAACAATGGCCGTTTAGCCTCTTGAGCAGCTTGTGTGTTTAGCTATTGTTACAATCCATTTTTCAACTGATTTACAAGCTATCTGGGAGCAATGAGTTTTTCCTAATCTTCTACATTAAAATGAATCTTTTAATAGCCAGGCTCGTGCTTGGGAACTGGTTTATGTCAATCAGAGCAGAGGTGGGAAATGTGGAGATCCCCTTGGCTAGTCTAGAGAGAGAGAGAGAGAAGCCATTTCCCCGATAAAGACTGGCTGAGTTAAGGTTGAGCTCCCTAAATCCCCATTCTTGCTGGTTGATGATCTTCATTCAAGGGCAAGGAACTGGCTGCCATGACAAGGAAGTATTCAGAGATGCCCAGGAAGTGGTATCTTGCTCTGTGTAGAAGAGAAAAAAAAAGAGGAAATAAAGATCAGCTCTTTGCTATAGCTACTTTCTTTGTGTTGAATTTATTTTTATTAACAAAGAAATCATTGAAAGGTTGAAGGCAAAGGAGGTCCAGACAGAAGAAGAACATGATGACTTCAAAATCTAAGGAACTGGTTTGGACCAATCTCAGCAGCACTTTTTCATGTGGCCTTTGATAAAAAATAGGGTCACCAACATGATTGCTCATGTCCAATGGTGGATATGGAAGAAGAAGAAGAAGGAGGAGGAGGAGGAGAGAAGAAGAAGAAGAAGAAGAAGAAGAAGAAGAAGAAGAAGAAGAAGAAGAAGAAGAAGA
>NW_020769335.1:4211571-4224288 GCF_900518735.1 Pseudonaja textilis | reverse complement strand
AAGGCTCCTGGATTGGGACTTAAAGGTGAAAGTGGAAGCAGTATGTTCCATCCCAAAATTGGGTAGGCCAGGTTGCCCTGATAGACTAGTCCCACCGGGAAAAAAAACAGCTACTTTCTTCCTTTACTTTCAACGAAAGCTTTATCCATTCACATAGTACTCACCCTGGGAATCTCTCCTGTCTTAGCAACCTGTTTCTGCAAAAGCAGCAATGCAGTAAGAACTCTATTGTTGTCCTTTCCATGGAGATGTCAGCCTTGTTCACCAACCTATCTGCACTCACCTTCTGCAGCCAAGTTGGACATCCAGTGGCTCTTCAGTTACTTTAGGTCTCAATTTCAAACTGACTTCCCAGGAAACCCACCTGGGACACAGCCAAGAGTTTAAAGCACTCCTCCCCAAAATTGGTTAACCCTGGGATAAGCAATCTTAAAGTATTTTACTTTTCAGAGAAACATAGATGTCACCCTTCTACACATTTTCTTATGCTGAATAATTCCTCAGAGTAAATAACCAACATTTGGTTTTTATTAGAAAGAAAACTTCAATTCCTAATATAGAAGAATGGTTGCAGAAGCTGATGGAGTTCGCTGAAATGACAAAAAATGATTACTCTGCTCAAAGAAAAGAACATAAATACTTTTGTTTCCACATGGAAACCGCTTCTAAACTTCATGCTTGATGTGGAAAAGAATGAAACTTTGATTTTGGGTTTCACAGATTCACTGATAGATTTTTTTGGAAAGGACTCGTTCATACTATCGTGGTAAAACAAAAAGTTGTGATTTTTGGTTAATGCCTTATTCTACTGCAACAAAAGTCAATGTCTCTTTTTCTTTACCTATCCTTCCTCCTTTTTCTTCCCCGCTTTTCCCTTCCCCTACAGTGTCCTTTTATTTGCTTTTGTATTTTGTATTTTATAATACCTTATAACCAGGGGTGGGTTTCAAATGTTTTAACAACCGGTTCTGTGGGCGTGTCTTAGCTGGTGGGCATGGCTTGGTGGTCATGTGACTGGGTGGGTGTGGCCAACTCAAAGTCACTCACATCAAGGCACACATCTCCTTGCCTGACCTCTCATGACAGTGGAGATGCTGAAACAGTCATAAGTGTGAAAAATGGTCTTAGGTCACTTTTTTCAGTGTCATTGTAACTTTGAATGGTCACTCCACACAAGCAAAGTACCACCAAAGGAGGGGGGGGAAACTCCGGAGAAGTTCCAGAGACAGGAAGTCTAGTCCTGCCAAGAATGTAATAAGGGTTAACAGAGAGGCAGTTTCTGTAAGCAACACCAGAATGTTTCCTTCCTACCTTCCTTATAGGATTAGACCAATAATTCTTCTAACAACCGGTTCTCCGAACTGCTTAGAATGTTAACAACCGGTTCTAGCAAATAGGTGCAAACTGGTAGAATCCGACCCCTGCTTATAACCTAATAAAATGTAAGTGTGTGTGTTATATGTGTGTGTGTATACATAATAAAGTGCCAAATTAACTGTAAAAAGCCAAACAAAGTACAAAGTCCACACAGAGCTTCAAGGTTTAATCCGAGCAGAGCGAACAACGTTGCTTCCTGCAAAGGTTCCTGTCCCTTTGCACTTCCTTTATACCTTAGGGTATAAAGGGCAATCACCTCCAAGCCTTACTTCCGAGTTGCCCCTTTTGTCTTAGCTGTTCTTGCCATCTGGCAGCTCTGCACACATGTGCACTGGGAACAGTCTTCCCTTGTTCTTCTGCCTCACTGCTGTCAGATTCTGGAGCCTCTGGAAGAAATTTCTGGATTTTACATCTACTACATACTTCCATTCTCATATTTCCTCTAAAATTTTCTAAGGGCACTTATCCTCTTCTTCAGGATCCCAAATGTTTCACATTGATATTATCCTGGTGGTGAACTAACCAAGGACAGAAAAAGAGATGCCACAATTATTGTTCCCATATTTCAGTGGAAGGTTTGCTTTTGCCGAGAGAAGCCATTATCCTCTTGGCGATGAGTGCATCCTGAGAACAGAGAAAAAACAGAAGCAAGTTCTTCTTAAGGAACTGGACATCTGCTTCATATGCAGGAAACTCTAGTTTGACCTCTCACCTTCAGAAACACCCCAGTGTGCATCTTTTGCTGGTGACCAATGGTCAAGAGAGAGGCAGGTCTGGGTCTCTGAGCTAGCTACCTGCAGTGTGACTTCCTGAGCTATGATGCCAAAGGTGTATTTATTTATTATTAATTAATTTTAAAGACTAATATCTCCAGGTGTGAAAAACAAGCCATGTTTGATTCACTGTTGATTAATGAGGAGCAATTAATCATCTCCCTTGTAAACAAGTACTTAATATATCAAAGTAAAATATTAGTCTTATTTATAGAACAGCATCAAAGCATGTGGCAATTTATAGGGATTTCGTAAACAGCATTGGATGTTTTGATTTGGTTCCAAGACAGGACACAAGGAAGAGGCAAACAGGGTTGTGTGAGAGAGAGGCAGGGAGGGAGGGAGGAAGGGAGGGAGGGAGAGAGAGAGAGAGAGAGAAAAGAAGAAGAAGAAGAAAACAAAACACTTAGCAAAGCTTAGCTTCCTCCAAAATACTATCTATGAGCAAATAAGAGAGACGCACTAAGCACAAACACACACTACCATATCCCCTCTCCTCCAATACCCTTTATCTATTATAACCATCAACTTCATCTATCAGTCCAACAGCCAGTCAAAGAGGTGTCTAATTTTACTGCTATCTGCTTAATATTCTGTTAGGATCAACATGGTACTTGGAATACTCATTTCTAATGATCTAAGTGCTAGAGCCCACTGTAACTAGATATCCAAAAAGGCATTACCTAATCCTGAGTAGCTTTTTCTCGGGTAATATCACACTACTAACTAGAGCATACAAAACTTTTGCTAGACCAGTACTTGAATATAGCACATCAGTCTGGAACCCACATTACATATCTGATATTAATACAGTGGAGAAAGTCCAGAAATATGTCACAAGAAGAGTTCTCCACTCCTCTACGCATTGCAGAATGCCTTATGCCACCAGTCTTGAAATTCTAGACCTAGGCAACCTAGAATTACGACGCCTTCTGTCTGATCTAAGTATAGTATATAAAATCATACATTGCAATGTCCTTCCTGTCAATGAATACTTCAGCTTCAACCATAACAATACAAGAGCAAACAATAGATACAAACTCAAGGTAAACTGCACCAAACTTGATTGCAGGAAATACGACTTCAGCAACAGAGTGGTCAATGTCTGGAATACTCTACCTGACTCTGTAGTTTCTTCCCCAAACCCCAAAAACTTTAACCTTAGACTGTCTACTATTGACCTCACCCTTTTCCTAAGATGTTGTAATGATGAGGCAGTTGAGTTGTTTGATCATGAACAACTGAATCATGATGATCTTTATTGGAGTCTAGTCTTGCATTTATACACATTTTTAGTTATCTTCCATCATTGGTTAACTTTGGTTACTGCTTAACTTTCATTACTGTTTAGCATAGTAATCCAAACAATTAATTATCTCTAGTTAAAGTCTACCATATGTTTACTTCCTCTCTCTAATCCTCCTTTAGATTAGTGACTTTGTTTGCCTGAGTTGTATTTGCTTGGAAACATTCTTTATCTGAGGTTTCCCATCCAAGATTGGAACATTCCTGCAATTACAACTCTACACTAAGAGGTCTGTAGGGGGCGTGCATAAGTGCACCAACGTGCCTACCGTCCCTGTCCTATTGTTTCTTTTTATTTTTCTTATATGTATTCATTTCATGTATTCATAACTATGTTTATACTTAAACCTGTTATCTTATAATCGCTTGACAAAATAAAATAAATAAATACAATAAAAAAGATCATGTAAGCTTGGGATCCAGGGATAAAAGGTGTGGGAGACAGGATCACAGGTAGACTTTAGAAACTAATTCAGGAAGGAAGGTTTTGATGGTGGCAAACTAATTAAACAATATTATGTTAGTTCTGTCCTAAAAGTGCTTTTTCAAGCGGCAACTGGAATTTCTTTGGTTTTTTTTTTTTTGCAGATGTTTCCCTTTTCATCCAAAACACTTCTTCAGTTTTGAAGCGTTCAGAGTTTTTCAGCTCAGCACAGAACAGAGATAAGCCATGCCCAGATTTTCTCTTTTAAATTTCAGCCTGTTAAGTATGGTCGGTGGGTCCCAATGAGACACGAGGCTCGAGTAGTGAACAACAACTCTTTATTAAGGAGGCAGATTCTGAGACACAAGCCTAGCCGTGGCCGTGGCCAGACAGCCAATGACAGTCTTTTAAGCTTGCCGCGCTTGGTTTCACCCAATCGCGGCAAACCCCATACGAACCAATCAGGAATGCTCATATCGTCCAATCACGGCCCGGCTCTTCCGGACCAATAGGAATGCAGGTCTACGAGCCTGCTTAGTATGAAACACAGCCCTCAATGGCTTTTTAAAGATTTTTATAGATTTCCAAAGAATCACCTAAAGAAAAGAGGAAGGCTAATACTGGTCATGAATGATACAGTGCAATGGGAAATGTAAGCTCATAAGTGAATAATAATTTTGGAAATTGTCTTTCCATAGATGAATGGCACTTCATGAAGAAATGTGCAGAAAATACTTGGAAATACTTGGGAATCTTAATGGGTCTCCTGGACAAAATTTTCAAGTTCAGTGAATTACGGGTGCAGATTAGCAAAAACCGAGGCATTAAAATGATCTAACCTGACCGATTTGCAAGTACCTACTAATCTTGAAGGAAGATTGAGATGGGAAGACAAGAGATAATTGCCAAAAAAGAAAAGAAGAAGAAGAAACAGACTCCCTTCGCCAGGAAGAATGTTGCTCCAAAGGCCAAATATTATCGGAACAGTGTGCATAGAAAGCAAACCCTGAAATAATGCAACAGAATTAAAATTAAAGTGCAATCCAGACTGTTCATAAATCTCAGCTGTGTGAAATTCGTTGTTGCAGTGTCTCCTTGAAGGCTTTCTGCTCTCCTGACATGAGAAAATAAATCTTAATGTTCAATCTCTCAGGCCCTTTCTACCTTCTGGAGCGAAATATCTCCAATGTCCTTGCATGGCAAGTTTTCACCATCAGTTCAATATTACCAAAGCATTGAAATGAGTTTTATGTTCTACAGGACCATCTGTTAACATATCTGCCAATCTGTATGTCAAAAGAGAGCGACCTCCAGCCTCCCAATCGCCCTGCATCATTTCTGCATCTTTTGCTTCTTGGTTTGCTATTTTTATAGTTCAAGGATTACATAATTGGCTGACCTCCCTTATCCCCCTTTTATTCTGTTTGCACTGAACCAGCTAATGATGGCGACGCACAGCACTGAGCATCGGATGGCCTTTGGGGACACCGCTCCAACCAGGAGGGAAGACAAGTCACAGAGGCACCATTGAACATCACCATCTCGAGGAGGTTGGAATTTTCAGTAGACCTTCCATACAAAGACCTTTACGAACTATGTTTTATGAAATAGCAATGTTAATACGTGAGAAGGGAATGCATTCATTCTCTTCAAGGCATCAAATCATTGGATCCAGGCTCACAGGAGACCCACTGAATCTATGCTTAAATAAGTCACTGAATGCCATGATATAAAAAAAGGATATTGAGACTCTGCCACAAAGAAGAAGGGGTCAAATTATTCTCCAGAGCACCAGAGGGCATGACAAGAAATAACGGTTGGAAACTAACCAAAGAGAGGAACATCCTGGGATTAAGGAAAAACTTCCTAACAGTGAACAAAATGTCTGTAAGGGGCGTGCATAAGTGCACCATCGTGCCTCCCATCCCTGTCCTATTGTCCCCATTTATTCGTACCTATTTCCTGTATTCTTACTCATGTTTGTACTTATACCTATTATCTTGTCAGCGATTGACAAATCAAATAAATAAATAAATAAACAATTAACCAGTGGAACCGATTGCCTTCAAAAGTTGTGGGTGCTTCATCATCTTTTAAGAAGAGATTGGATAGCCACTTGTCTGAGATAGCATAAGCTCTCCTTCTTGAGCCGGAGGCTGGACTAGAAGACATAGATAGATAGATAGATAGATAGATAGATAGATAGATAGATAGATAGATAGATAGATAGATAGATAGATAGATAGATATAGATAGAACCAATTAAAATAGAATAATAAAATAATAGTTTTATTATTAATAATATTCATTAATAATAATTAAAATAATAATATAAAATAGAATAGAATAGAGCTGGAAGGGACCTTGAATTCTTGATTAATGTATTTTTCCCTTTATGTACGCTGAGAGCATATGCACTAAAGACAAATTCCTTCTGTGTCCATTCACACTTGGCCAATAAAGAATTCTGTTCTATTCTATTCTATTCTGTTCTGTTCTGTTCTGTTCTGCTCCGTTCCGTTCCGTATCGTATCATATCGTATCGTATCGTATTGTATTCTTATCCTTATCCTTATCCTTATCCTTATGCTTATCCTTATGCTTATCCTTATCCTTATTCTATTCCATTCCATTCCATTCCTATATAATCATACTTGCCCAATAAAGAATTCTATTCTATTCTATTCTATTCTATTCTATTCTATTCTATTCTATTCTATTCCATTCCATTTCTTATTCTATTCTATTCTATTCTATTCTATTCTATTCTATTCTATTCCATTCCATTCCATTCCATTCCATTCCATTCCTATATAATCACACTTGGCCAATAAAGAATTCTCTTCTCTTCTCTTCTCTTCTCTTCTCTTCTCTTCTCTTCTCTTCTCTTCTCTTCTCTTCTCTTCTCTTCTCTTCTAATTCTAATTCTAATTCTAATTCTATTCCATTCCATTCTATTCTCAGATGCCCCAAGTAGTATGCCCCAATTACTGCAGTACCTGAACAATTGGTGATGTAGATTGATAGATAGATAGATAGATAGATAGATAGATAGATAGATAGATAGATAGATAGATAGATAGATAGACAGACAATTTTATATAAAAAATTTCAATTTATCAGAAAGCTTCAGCTTCTATGTGTATGCTTTTCAATCTGTATTCAAGCAATGTGCCTGGATTATCCCAGTAATCTTTATCCATCCCACACTAAATCCTCTTGTGCCTATCATGATCTATGAACCCAGCCACGTTTTCATTAACCACTGACTTTCTTCACGATGGCTTCCTAGGATGCACAGACTCAGTCATCAGGCATGATCTTCACACTGTTCTTGCCTCCTGGTGGATTATGAATATGAAAGCTTAGGTAAGTATCATTGGGTCATCATTCTTTGTTGAAAGCTGATCTTAAACTTGGATTTGTAGACTGAGATAATTGCACGTTACTTAGGCATTCTTCCCCTCTTTTCTAAAACAAATATGTTATCCTTATCTTTGGCTGCATTCATATATTAATAGTCTATTACAATATAATTCTCACAATGTTGCAGTTAGATTATCACTGTCTCCTGTTCGAAGAATTTTAGCAGATTATTTTCCTTTTAACCAATTGGTTATTTAAGGTAAATAAATATACATATTATTTTAAATCTCAGTATAAGTGCCTGTTAAGATATTGAAGAAAGCCTCATTGCTATTCTATTTATTCACTATTATAATGACATATATTTGTATTTTTCCCCACGTTTGTTAGCCTGAGAAATGTCTTTGTGTGAGACTCTCCTAGATAGGAGTATAGTTAGGCTTCACTCTTGTTAACCTGTTAAACATACTGTTGATTTTCTTACTAATATCTAGCCTGGAATTTGAATTCTTGAAGCTCCTTGATATTGTTGGAAGCTATAACCCACCCCTCTCCTAGAAAAATGAAATATTTTAGGATATATTTAAAAAGCAGACTATTTCCCCTAAAAGAGAAGTAGAAACTCAGAGAGGCAAAAACTCAACCCCCCCTTAATGAGCCACTAAGGTCTGAGCCAGTCTATTCTGCATAACAAAGATCTACCTCCTTCAGGCAGAGCCATTTAATTGCCCTTCATTTCACCACCCACCAAGTTTCAACCAAACTTAGCACGCAGACAACCTTCGAAGCTAGCCATGACCTCTGACAGCAAGCAATCAGGAAACTCTTCCTGTGCCCCCAGGAAGTTCAAAGCCAGAGAGGGTATAAAACCCAGGGGCTCTCGGTGTCTCTTCCCCTTTTCTTCACCCAAGAGCTCCAAGGCATGTGATCCTGTCCACCATTAAACCATCTTTCCAAGCAGCCTCCATGTTTCCAGTCTCTTTTTCCCCACTTGGAACTGAACCCAGAAGGATATTTCTTCCAACAATACAAAGATGCTTTTTTCTTTTTTGCAAACTGAGGGTCATTTAAAAATCTTCGACTGAGAATTGCTATTAAATCCACCCAACTGCAGAATTGAGATTGCAGGTTGTTTAGAGACTTTGGACTGCTGAGAGTCATGTGAACATGTAAATCAGCCTAGTGACTTAATGTCCAACTCAACGTCAGAAGGGATTTTTTCCCCCAAGAAAGTTGATGTTGGCTATATAGACACTGAAACAGACTACCTGGAGTATCTCAACTAGAAGTGGCTGGAATTCAACTGTCCTTAAGATGCCAAAAAAAATTAAAAATCTAAATTATATTCTTCCTGTAGTTACAAAATGCTTTCAGTTTTACTTCCTGTGGCTTTTTGGTTTTGTGTTGTACTTTCTCAATTTTTCAGCATTTTGCTTACTTTTTCATGCAGTTAATTGTCCAGTGCGATCTGAAAACTTCTACTTGCTTGTAATTGCAACAATGGTCATGCCTCAGCTACTCTGGATGCTCTTCTACCAATTCACTCATAAATATAAATTGACTTCTGGATTACTCTGTTCAGCTTTTCTACACTTCTTTTTCACGTTGTGTATAACACAGAGAGACACACACATATCCATATTATGCTGCGTTCTTGGGTGGAAGAATACGTTGCTGCTTCTTTGTTTGAATCCTCATTCCTTGGCCAAATTTACGAGTCCCATTGAATATTGACACCTGTATCTGAAACTAGTTCCTCACATATGTCATGCTGTGCTATTTCTTCTCTCTTATTTGTCATAAAAGGGTTCCCAGATAGGTTTTTATATTAATTGGCCTTAAGCGGATCATTCGCTAATCTAACGTGAAAATATATGTCCAATTCCCAGGAAATTCATGAAATAGCCTTCAAAGGGTGGGTTTGAATTTTGGATTATTCAACATATGGAACATTTTAAAGTCCTGAGGTTTTGGGACTCCTCCCTTGGTCTCTTGTGTGTTGTGCTCCACCAGCAGCTGGCAACAGATTTGGACAGTGAGGAGGTTGTGGAGGAACATGGGCCAGTCCTGGAGTCTGGGGAAGGCTCTGACGAGGGCTCTGCATCAAACACAGAGATGGGGCCAGGACCATCTGATAATTATCAGCTACCTTTGGAGTCAGAGATCAGTGAGGCAGAAGAACAGCTGGAGCCTGTTCCCAGTGTATGCATGCACAGAGCTGTCAGGAGAAGGGAACAGCTAAGGAACAAGGGTCATCTCGGGAGTAAAGCCACAGGTGGATGGTGAATGGCCCCTCCCATAGGGAATAAAGAGGAGCGAAAGGGGAGTGGTATTTGCAGGAGACAATTAGTTCAATTCATTAGGGTGAAGATCTGTTCCTGACTTCTTGACAAGTATTGTCTGCTACAGAGTGGTGTTTGGAAGATATCGGGCTGGCAGGTCTCCAAACCTGATAAAGGTTTGTAATTGTGAAATCTCTTTAAAGACTGTTGTCCAGGACTTTGCTGGAGAAGAATTTACTTTAAACTAAATAAAAGGGGTTTTATTGAGACGAGGAGTCCCCTTCATGCTTTTGGGGAGCCTAGGTCAGAACACTGTGCTTTATACAATAACAAAGTATAATTTTCAGGAGATACTTGATCTTCATTTCTATGGAGTTAAAAATCAATCCTTGTCTTTCGATAGCATCATACAATTCGATTGTTTTATTTTGGATTATGACCGATCTTCTTGTCGTCTTTAGGGATTTCTGTTTGTGTCCACCTTTTGTCAAATACTCTCTAATTATTTCTAGTATACAGGTAAGAGTAGCGAGGTTGTTGAAGATAGGTTTGACCTCTTCTCTAAATCAGCTTTTTGCCTTTTGTTCTAGCTGAGCTACATTGTTATGACTAAGATGGGTGTAGATGAATCTCCATTGTTTATGAAAGCAAAATCATTCTACAGGTACATCATACAGGTAATCTTCTTCTTACAACAGTTTGTTTAGTGACCAGTCAACATTACAATGGCACTGAAGGAAATAACTTATTGTCAACTCGTAAAGCATTCCTGGCCTGCTTTCAAGTTGCCATAAGAAAGAGGGGAAAAGATCTGAGGGAGCAGTCCGGTTGCTATGACCAGAAGCACATTCCATGCATACTTTTCTCCAGATTGTATCCCAGGTTACCAGAGCCAGAGTTTTGTTTTCTACAGCCCGCAAAAGTGCTCCATTGGAGAATGTGATTTATGACATACCCTGAGGGGAGGGGGAAAAGAGGATCATAGGTGGGCAGTAAATTATGTAGGACAGAGCTGACTGTACTTGGGAAAAGTGCTGAAATGTTGCTCCTAATAAATAATTGGATTTCTCTTGAAACTTGGCTCGAGGCTCATGAATTAATTAGGGCATCCATTGGAACCCTGACATTCTACTGGCTGTTGTCAGACTCCTAGGGGCCATTTGGGGTTATGTAGGAGTCAGAGCTGGCTCTATAGGCAAAATACAACCGTAGGTGTTTGTCTGAGCTAAATTTGGTTGAAGTTTCTGACGGTGATGCAATGAAGGGGTGTTGGGCAATTCCTATTGTGGCTGAGAGCTAATGCTACCTTTGTTGGATCTTGGGTGAGAGTATTTGCTTATGAATAGAGCTATCTATCTCTTAAGTGCTGACATCTGCTGTGGGCTATTAAGAAACGGCGGGGGCTGCTTTCTTCCTCTAAAAAAACTTCACATCCAGGGAAATATAATAGTATGCCTTTTAAATATTTCTCAAAATATATCATTCTTCTAGGAGAGGGATGGGTGCTAACTTTCTATAGGAGTAGTACGGCAACACTGAGTTAGTACGACAAGCTGAACAAAATACATGATTTTAGGAAGGTATTTTAAAATCCAGTTGGATTTTTACCTCTGTTTTTAAATTAAAAGGGTTTTTTTTCTTCTACCAGTAACTAATATTGTAATCTTCCATCAGTGTCAGCAGGAAATGATTTCTGAAATATCAATGGGAAGTTTATTTGGGGAAATAATAACATTAGACTTAGAATAACTTTACTGTCACTTTAAATGTACACTAATCGCCATACATTAAAATGAAATTTCATTGCATGCAGCTGTCAAAGGGTCACCACCTCCAATATACATTACATCAGGGGTGTCCAACCTTGGCAACTTTAAGACTTGTGGACTTCAACTCCCAGAATTCCTCAGCCAGCAAAGCTGGCTGAGGAATTCTGGGAGTTGAAGTCCACAAGTCTTAAAGTTGCCAAGGTTGGACACCCCTGCATTACATAAACGTGATAAAGAAATATGCATATACCCACATATATTATTATATAACACAACACAATCTAGTTCAGATGTATATGTGTACTTGGCAAGAAAACGAATCTTACAAGTTTACCAGATGGAGGGATGGCATAGGGAACAAAGCTGTTACAGAATCGAGTAGTCCTGCTAGCAGTACTTTGAAAATACTCCTCCCAGAGGGGAGCAACAGAACCGTGAGAGGAAATTGGGAAGATTCACAGCCAGAGAAACTGAAACAGGAAGAAATCAATTTGAACACAACGTAGCGGAAATCTAATTGAAAATTATAAAATAGCTGCATTAATACATTAATACTATATTACAACATAATTCTCACAGTGTTGCAATTAGATTATCCCTGTCTCCTGCTTAAAGAATTTTAGCAAATTATTTTCCTTTTAACCAGTTGATTATTTAAGGTAAATAAATATACATATTATCTAAACCTCAGTATAAGTGCCTGTTAAGATACTGAAGAAAGCCTCATTCTATTTTACACCTTGTTCTCAATTATAATCACATGCCAGAACCAAAATAGCTCTACAAAGGGACCTCATCCTTGCTTCTCAACATGACTTAAGACAGGGGTCCCCAAACTTGGCAACTTTAAGACTTGTGGACTTCAACTCCTAAAATTCTCCAGCCAGCTTTGAATTGAAGTCCACAAGTCTTAAAGTTGCCAAGTTTGGAGACCTCTGGCTTAAGAGAACAGACCTCCCCCAAAGGACCTACTGTATGACTGGTCTGAGGTTCAGTTTTGTTGAATTCCCACCTCCTGGAGTCTGTGTAAGCTTTCTGTATGCAACAGGAGGGCCTGAAACTCTAATAAAATACAGAAGACCAAGGGCATTGGATAGTGAAGGGAATCCTGGTGATTTATGCCATAATTATTCACAGCACTCAGCAAGAAGTCTTGGGGCATTTGTTTAATCAATCATGTTTATTAATGCTATTAATTTTCAAACATTCCCCTGAAAAAAAGGGGACTGTCCGCTAGCAAGCACAGGAGTGCAAGGTAGAAATTACTCTATGCTGATAAATGAATTTAAGCAGATACAGATTTGCAAGGGGAAGGTTTGCTGTTCAGATCTTTCAATGTTTTCAGTCTATGTAACCTGCTTAATTTAACAACTACTTCTTCTTCTTCTTCTTCTTCTTCTTCTTCTTCTTCTTCTTCTTCT
>NW_020769335.1:4195954-4211561 GCF_900518735.1 Pseudonaja textilis | reverse complement strand
TTCTTCTTCTTCTTCTTCTTCTTCTTCTTCTTCTTCTTCTTCTTCTTTCTTCTCCTCCTCCTCCTCCTCCTCCTCCCCCTCCTCCTCCCCCCTTTCATCCAGAAGTGATATTCAGCAGGTTCTGACCAGTTCTGGAGAACTAGTAGCGGAAATTTTGAGTAGTTTGGAGAACTGGCAAATACCACCTCTGACTAGCCCTGCCCCCATCTATTCTCTGCCTCCCATGTCCCACCTGATTGTCTGGGTCTTCTTTTGTTGCTCTGCACAGGAGAATGGAGCTGGAAAGCAGGTTAGCAGGGTTGGGAGGGAATGGGGATCTTCCAGTAACCTTCCCCCAGGAGTGGGGAGGGAATGGAGATTTTACAGTATCCTTCCCCTGCCATGTCCATCAAGCCATGCCCACAGAATCAGTAGTAAAAAAATGCTTTCCTCCTCCTCCTGCTTTCCTCCTCCTCCTCCTCCTCCTCCTTTCCTCCTCCCTTTCCTCCTCCTCTTCCTCCTCCCTCTCTTCCTTCCTCTCTTTCTCCTTCTCCTTCCTCATCAGCTGTCAAGGAACCCCATCATGTTGTTTCAGAACACAGTTTGACAAATCCTACTCCAGATGGACATTTATGGACTTCTGCAGAAATCATGCACAGATTAAAGTGACCATTCCAAACTTCTGCTTTTGTTTTAGGGTAATTACTCCATTGAGTTAAATATCCATGAATGTCCCTAAATTCTTGAGAGTTTCCTGGATAGTATTAAGGTTGGAAGTCTGAGAGTTATAGCAGAAGGCATCTTCTACAGAAGGATAAATGGCCTCTCGTCACAAAACGTGCAGCAATGAGTGCACATCTATCCTTCACTGATTCTCTACCCATTTCACCAAATTGTCCGCTGCAACAGGAGATGAAGCTTTATGGAAGATGGTTGATTTCATGGTCTTTGTTGTTTTGGCTTTTGGTTTTTGTTTTGATTATTGTTGGTGTTGTGGTTCGCCAGTAGCCTGTGCAAACGGCAGCAGAATCAGACAGTGGGGAACAATGGGGACCAGCCTGGGAGTTTGGGGAGGACTCGGATGAGAGTCCTGCATCCAATACAGAGATAGGACCAGGACCATCTGGGAGTTATGTGCTGATTCCAGAGCCTCCGGAGTCTGGCAGCAGTGAGGCAGAAGAACAAGGGGAGCCTGTTCTCAGTGTGCATGTGCGCAGAGCTGCTAGAAGGCAAGAGCAGCTGAGACAAATGGGGCAATTTGGGAGTAAGGCTGGGAAGTGATTGCCCGTTCCTTAAGGTATAAAGGAAGTGCAAAGGTAGGAAAACCTTTGCAGGAAGCAATGTCATTCACTCTGTTCAGATTAAACCTTGAAGCTCTGTGTGGACTTTGTACTTCGGTTGGGTTTTTACAGTTAATTTGGCACTTTAGTTGTTGTCAGCAATTCAAAGGAGAGAAAGATGGGTGCTCATCTCGAGGGACTGTTTGGGATTTATTACAGACTGGGAATGCAGATAATTCCAGCGCTGAAATAAAACAAGAGTTGTTTGGACTAAGCATGTGCTTAATTTACGCTCTCAGGAAGTCTTAGTCAGAACAGTTGGTTTGCCTTCCTGTTTTGTGTTTCTAGCCCTGGTATAAGATGAATGGCCCCTTCCAGAATTGCCATGTTCAGTTGGCTGATTGGACCTTTCGGCAGTTACAAATTATAGGGTTGGTATCCAAAGCTAGATTTTAATAGGTAACTCAGTAAGAAAAGTAGTGCTATTGGTATAATCAGCTCCAAATGAATTTTCACTGTCTTTCTGCCTCTTAATCATTTCTCTACGATCCTCAGCAGGTCCCTTCACATTCCAGAGCATCTCATGATGTTTGAAGGAAACGAACAGGGCGTGCTTCCAATAGATTACAGTTCTGCATGACCGTTTTCTGGGAATTTCAGAAACCAGGCAAAAGGAATTATTCCTTTCGTTTCCCCTTTCCTGCTTTTCTGGATGAAGATTCTCCAAGCTTCCACTTCTGAAGGGATCCAAGGAAACAGAGACGCGCCAAGAAAACGTTTCTGCAAGAGATCCAGATTTTTTCAGGGTTTTTGCGAAGGAGCTCAGTGACACGTACACAAAATGTACCTAGGAAGAAAAGCACACACAAAAGTAAACAAATAAAAATAACCCCAGGCAGTTTAGAGTTTAAAAAGTGAAAGGAAGCCTTAAAAAGGAAAGAATGTGACTGTCAGGATTCCGGCAGTTATTTTTTATTTTTTTACTTATTTTGTCAAGCGATTATTAGATAACAGGTATAAGTATAAACATAGTTATGAATACATGAAATGGATACATATAAGAAAAATAAAAAGAAACAATAGGACAGGGATGGTAGGCATTAGGTGCGCTTATGCACGCCCCCTACAGACCTCTTAGGAAAAGGGTGAGGTCAATAGTAGACAGTCTAAGGTTAAAGTTTTGGGGGTTTGGGGAAGAAACCACAGAGTCAGGTAGAGTATTCCAGACATTGACCACTCTGTTGCTGAAGTCGTATTTTCTGCAATTAAGTTTGGTGTGGTTTACCTTGAGTTTGTATCTATTGTGTGCTCTTGCGTTGTTATGGTTGAAGCTGAAGTATTCATTGAAAGGAAGGACATTGCTCCAATTAAATCATGAGCCTCGAGCCACACTCCCAAAACTAAAAAAAAACAACACAATTATTTGAAGGTAACATTCTACATCTGGCATTTACCTGAGCAGACCTCCTGCCTTTCGCGGAGGTTGCGTACAATAACGCTGTTCACAGTAGCACGGGACTAACCCTGTTCAAAGCCGTGAGCGGCCTGGACTTCGTCCCAATGCCTGAGTATCCAAGGGATTCCCCCCTCCTCAGTCAGCCTGACTGATTGGATGTCAACGCTGAAAACAACGTGGGAAAACATTAAAAAAAGGAGCTGACAAGAGTGGAATGGATGTGGGAACAAGCCAGAGCCCCAAAACTACTGTTGGGATCCCTGGGGAGATCCACAGAGCCTTCTGACATGAGGAGAAGCAGGTGGGGTTACAGGCCTGGTCCTCTATTCAGCAGAAGAAGAGCGAGCCCACAGTGCCTCCCCCCATGCAACAGGTATCTCCTTCCTCCTTCTGCGCCAACCAGAGCCAGGGAGGAAGGTCAGCCACCTCAAGCACAGATTTGAACTGGCTCTCAGATCATCTTAGAAACAGCTATTAGATTTCTGATTAGTCGACAGGGCTAAGAAGGAGACTAATATCTGTCTCTCCCACAACAAAGAGCATGAACAGAAAAAAGAGCATGAACAGAAAGCTTAAAATTAACCTCTTGCCTAGGCATATGTTTCTTGTTGGAGGGAAAAAGTCCTTACTGAAATTCCCGGGGATGTTCTTTAACCTTTTTTGAAATAAACCTTACTTACCAAAGCTCCCTGAGACTCCTTCTTGACATTAACTACTTCTGGTCCGGTCAGAAGCGATCAACTCTAGAATGATGGAAGGATATATGCTTTTTGCAAGCAGGTTCCAAATTATGGTCTGTACAGAGGGATGAAATAACTTTGGAAAATATTTTGATTCCCCTCATTTTTGTAGGGGACCCTATAAAGAAGAAGGTTCAAACTATTTTTCAAAGCACTTGAAGGCAAGAACATAGAATAATAGAGTTGGAAGGGACCTCAAAGATCTTCTAGTCCAATCCCCTGCTCAAGCAAGAGACTATTGGAATAACAAAGAAGAAACAATGGGTGGATACTAATCGAGGAAAAAAGCAACCTAGAACTAAGGAGAAATTTCCTAATGGTGAGAGCAATCAGCCAATGGAACAGCTTGCCTTCAGAAGTTATGGTCTCCATCACTGGAGGCTTTTAAGAAGAGACTGAACAACACTTGTCTGGAATGCTTTACCAAAGCATCTCTAGGCAGGCTAAAAAACAATGGATAGAAACTAATCAAGTATAGAAGCAACCTGGAACTAAGAAGAAACTTCCTAACAGTGAAGCCAATTAATTAGTGGAATAGCCTGCCACCAGAAGTTGCAGGTACTTCATTACTGGAGGTTTTTAAGAAGAGACTGGACAACACTTGTCTGGAATGGTTTTGGGGTGTTTGGACTTAGAAGACCTTCCAACTCTATTATTCTATGTTCTACAAAGCAGGTCATGGACAGCCAGTGAGGTCATTCTAGAACAGGAATGGACCTTTGATGGTCCAGTAGAACAATAGGCTGGGCACATTGCCATCCAACTTCTGTCAGGGCCTTGGCATGATTAACGGGAGTCTCACTGGACAGATCATAACAATTCTCTGGCAGAAGGTTGTTGTTGATTTGAATGTTGATGGCGCAATAGACAGTTGGTTAAAACTGCTGCTTGCCCATCTAAGAAGAATAGGAATGTGGTGAGAACTGAAGAAGCTTGTTGGATGAGAGGCAAAAAGTTTTTAAAAAACCCAAGAAAGTCCAGTTGCCACCTGAAAAAAAAACACATTTGGGAAAACAGTGATCTGGGTGATTGAGAATCTCCATAGACATGGTGGGAAAAATTATAATTAAAACCAGAGCAACATTTTAAGTTTGGGCGACTGGAAGAGTAGAAATGATTCAGTCATTGGAGGCAAGAGCTTCCTAAGAATTAATTGAGTTATTAATTTGCCCTTCTGCATCCATGGCCTGGGATAATAAATGACCTATTTTATTGAAGGCAGTTTCAGTATTAATAGCATCATTATGGCACATTTACAGAGACTTGGTTGGCAAGCCCTTGTTCTTTCTGCTCTTTTTTTCTGGCTTTCTGAGATGGGGTGGAGGGAAATTGCTTTTCCCTAAAACAAGATGTTCAATCTTTTTCAGTTATGGATCCTTTATTCGCCTACCAGGAGCCTCACTCCAAAAGCCAGACGTTGCTAGGACAGAACAAATGGCCTTAAATTAGATGTAATTAAGTGCAGTTCATAGGTTTGCTTCTCAAATGCTCAAAAATTTCCCCTTTGGTCACATTAAAAATGATCATTCGGTGTCCATCTGCAGACGAATGTTGGGTCTTCTCCAGATTCAGTAGTCAGTCACAAAGCAAAGATGACACACTTACCCTTAAAGGATGTAGATAAGTGTTTGAGGAAAGCCAAGGGTCACACCATCTGGTTAAAGAAGGTTGGATAGAATGGACCTTTAATACATTTGGAAATATTCACTGCAGGAGGTTCCCAAAATATATAGAGTTGAGCTCTTGAAGGCTAGCATTTGTAAACTGGGAGATAGCAATAGCACTTAGACTTATATACAGTACGACTTCATAGTGCTTTGCAGCCCTCTCTAAGCCTTTTACAGAATCAGCCTATTTCCCTCAACAATCTGGGTCCTTGTTTTACTCATCACAGAAAGATGGAAGGCTGAGTCAAGCTTCAGCCACTCAAAATCAAACTCCTGGCCATGGGCAGATTTAGCCTGCAATACTGCATTATTTCTAACTAATGCACCACCATAGCTCTTACAAAATTCTACAAGGAATTTGCCTTCAGTTCTCAGTAATCCTGCTCACAACTGGTTCTTGAGAAGATCACAAGGAGACCCAGGTGCTACACCCATCTCAAAGCCACAGGTACATGTCTTCATCTAAGTCCTGATGTGGGTTATTCTAGCATTTCGGATTCATGTCTCTTTTGAGTTTCTATCAAAGGCAGATGTTCCTTCTGTTTCTCTTCTGAAACTCTGGGTGGTTTCACTCTCTAGCAGGAATGGAGACATCAACAAATGGCTGTAACAGTTTCATTTTTTATGTACACTGAGAGCATATGCACCAAGACAAATTCCTTGTAGGTCAAATCACACTTGGCCAATAAAGAATTCATTCATTCATTCACTCATTCATTCATTCATCCATCCATCCATCCATTCATTTTTCATCTAGGTGGGAATACAATTTTCAGTATCCAAGCCCAACATTTCAGGTCTGGTGGTATAGGGCAGGGGTCCCCAACCACTGGTCCCCGGACCGGTACCGGGCTGTGAATCATTTTTTACCGGGCCGCAAAGCTTGGGCGCCGCCATCTTGTTTCGATGGCACTTCCGGGTTTTCAGTTGGAAAGTACTTCTGGGTTTTCAGTTGGAAAGCGGCGTTTGGGTGCTCGCACCTTAGTTTCGTGGAAGGGGGGGGGGCTTTGAATGAAGAGCCGTCCTGATGGTGGTGGAGTCTCACGTTACTCTTTCTGTGGAAGAATAAATAATAATGAAACCGGTCCCTGGTTCAAGAAAGGTTTGGGGCCACTGGTATAGGGTATTCTGTTGCAAGCAGAGGATATCAAATATGTTCGTTTATTCTCTAATCCACGCGTAGGTCTTTCTATCTTGTCTCGTGATGCCGAGCATGTATCTTTCCATGGCTGTTTGAAGTCACTCATAGCTTTTGTGTCAATTGTGAGGTTAGCGTCCATGTTTCACTGGCATATGTTAGAGCAAGTAGCACATACTGATCAAAGATTTTTTTCTTCAGGCATAGGGGGAGGTTGCCTTGAAAATTACACAACTTGCGCCAAATGCCTGCCAACTATATTTAACACACTGTTCAGTTAGATTATCAGCTATACAGTTTCTGAATAATAGATGCATAGAATTCAGCTTACAAACAGATGCAAAACAAGTTTGGAAGAGACCTGCATAGTTCTTTCAGGTCCTTTCCAAAGTTACTCTGAGTTAAGAACCTTAACAGACTTTTGAAACTCCAAATTGTCTATTGCAAAACTAATCCCTCTCTCGCTCTTTTCCCTAAGCCTTCCTGGCATTTTCTTTTCATAGAAGAGATTGTGCATCGAGTTTGTCTAAAATGAAGGGGCTCCCATTCCAAAGAGATCCAAAGGAACCTGGACCACCTATTTTGCTTTGGATACAATTTGCCATGATCCAGTCCAAATATGGAATACATTGACCACTGTTCCACGATTATCTGGATATACACTCCAAACAGTTATACCTTCTTAAAGCTACCCCACCGAAGTCAGTGACATATACAGTACAGGATGAAGTTTTTGTTCAAGAATAGTTTCCATTTTGCCTAAATACACTTGGCAAGGCAGCCATTAAAACAACATTTCCCCAACCTGATGTTCTCCATCTGTTCAGAGCTTCAGCTGTCATTATTCTCAGTCAACAAGACCTTTGGCTGAGAGTTCTGGAGTTATATCTGAAGGTTCCACCATGGGAAAGACTCATTTCAAGCACAGATTAAGTGTGACTGTTAATTTCAATATGACTTAAGACCAGCCAAATTATGGTGCTTATTGATTGCAGCTATGACTTAAGACTGAAAAACCTTAGGATTTTTTTTTTACTGCAAGGAAAAGTGATTAACATTTTTATTTATAGGTATGTACACCACACACCAATGCACAAAGAGGAGTATTTATATTTATGTATGTGAATGTGTGCGTATGTGAATGTGGGTATATTTGCCCACGCACACTCTCACACATACAGACATACATACGGCTACTCTATACTGTTGCCTTTTTAAAAGAGAAAGAGAATCAATATACTTCCATATACTAAAAATAGTTCTGGACAGGGAAAAGAACCCATTAAATATCCTGCAGGGGAAAAAAAATGAAATAAGCCCCAAGTATTGTGCTTGGATTTAAGCCACTTAAAGCATTTTTATTTTCCCCACAGGTTCAGCTGATGCCAAAATTTCAGGCAGGATTTTCTTTGGCTTTTGATGACTTCCTTATATTATTCAATCCACTAAGTTGACCAACAGATGGCTGCTTGGATGCCAGTTCAGCACTTTTTGAGAAACTGGGACTATACAAATGCCACTGTCACATTCAGGTGGGACAGTGGTGGGATTCAATTTTTTTTACTACTGGTTCTGTGGGTGTAGCTTGGTGAGCTGACAGGGGAAGGATACTGCAAAATCCCCATTCCTTCCCCACCCCACTAACCTGCTTTCCAGCTCCATTCTCCTGTGCAGGGCAACAAAAATTTTGAATTCTACTGTATAGTGCATTGTTGGTGCGGTGTCGGGGGTTTTCGGTTCAATGTGTGGAGCGTGAAGGATGTGTGTTTGTGTTTATTTTCAATGGTCATGATGTGCACTGAAGATGGTGTTTGATTTCTTTGTATGAGGTGCAATGACAATAAAGTAAACTAAACTAAAAGAAGACCCTGCCGATCAGCTGGGACTCGGGAGGTAGAGGATAGATGGGGGCAGGGCCAGTCAGAGGTGGTATTTGCTGGTTCTCCAGAACTGGTCAGAACCTGCTGAATACCACGTCTGCTCCATTCCCTCCCCACTCCTGGGGGAAGGTCACTGTGAAATCCCCATTCCCTCCCCACCTCACTAACCTGCTTTCCAGCTCCATTCTCCTGTGAAAGACAACCAAAGAAGACCCAGCCAATCAGCTGGGACTCGGGAGGCAGAGAATTGATGGGAATGGGGTCAGTCAGAGGTTCTGGTTCTCTGAACTACTCAAAATTGTCATTACTGGTTCTCCAGAACCTGTCAGAACCTGCTGAATACCACCTCTGAGGTGGGAAGGAAAAAGGAGCATATTGGAATATCCAAGGAATGTGCAGCGAATGCTGCAAAATCCACTGTAGATATACAGTAACAAGCAGGAGTCACAGGTGTAAATATCTCCATTGCAAGGACCCAGCCCTCGGTTCTCTTATTTCACTCTACTTGCAAGGGTGTCAAACTGGATTTCTTTGAGGGCCAGATCAGCAATGTAGTTGTCCTCTGCAGACCGGCCGGGTTGTGGGGAGACAGGACAGATGGCAAAGGAGATGGACACCTCTTGCAGCACCCTGCTGGCCAAAACAGGGAGGCGTGCATGCCCTTACCCTGTCCTCTGTTTTAAGCCTGGATGGCCTCCTGCAGCACTTTTCTGGCCAAAATGGCAAAGTGCAAAATGGCCAGCAACTTGTTGAGATGACTTATTTGATCAGAGAAGATGTGATATCTACATTTATTGCTTATAGTGTTTTTATAACAGAAAAAAAATGAGGATACGGGTTATGGTTTTCATGATTAAACAGAAGAGATAATCGAAAGAAGAGAGGTATACCAGGGGTGGGATTCAATTTTTTTAACAACTGGTTCTGTGGGCGTGGCTTAGTTGGTGGACATGGCTTGGTGGTCCTGTTATTGGCTGGGCGTGGCCAACTCAACATCACTCACATCGAGGCACGCATCTCCTCGCCTGGCCTCTCATGACTGTGGGGATGCTGCAACAGTCGTAAGTGTGAAAAATGGTCTTAAGTCACTTTTTTCAGTGTCATTGTAACTTTGAATGGTCACTCCACACAAGCCAAGTACCAACAAAGGAGGGGGAAAAAGTCCAGAGAAGTTCCTGAGACAGGAAGTCTAGTCCTCCCAAGAATGTAATATGGATTAATGGAGAGGCAGTTTCTGTAAGCAACACCAGAATGTTTCCTTCCTGCCTTCCTTACAGGATTAGGCCAGTAATTTCTTCTAACAACTGGTTTTCCGAACTGCTTAGAATGTTAACAACCGGTTCTAGCAAATAGGTGCGAACTGGTAGAATCCCACCCCTCAGGTATACAATAACTATAGAATGAGAGGTCAACCTATAATTGTACTTATTTAAAGAAAATTGAAATCTGTTTGTAACTTTTTTCTTTCCTATCTTTTTCTTACTTTCTTCCATTTCTTTGAACTTTTAGCCTTTTTATTGCCCTTTCTGATCTTTTTCATCCCTTATATTAATTTCCATTAGTTTTTATTTTCTTTTTAAAAATCTTTAATAAAGTTATAAATAAAATAAATAAATGAATTCAATGGGTTTTCCAAACACTTCTAGAGGACTGAAATAAGTAGCAAGCATATTAAATCTCAGCTTTCAATTATTCATACTTGCTAATTTTGAGTGACTGTCACAAGCAATATATCCAACCTTAGAAACAAAAGACAAAAGTGTCATATCTTTGAGATACTCCCTAGAGACTGAATGATTATTGGGGAAGAAGGGAACTACAAAATCTCCTTTTCACATAAACATATATTTGTACTTTAAAAATAATATATGTATGTATGTATGTATGTATGTATATGCAGAAATGATTATTAGACTTCTAGGAAGTGATTATCATTATGCAAGCTTTTTATCACCCTAGTGAGTCTATTTATTACGTTTGGAAGGAGACCGGAAAAAAGCATCTGGTAAGAATCAAAAGACAATTCATATGGAATAAAATCCTAACAATAACCAGGATTTAACCAATTCCAGTTCTGTACCTACATGTGGCTTGGCCAGCTCCCTTAACTGGGGTGGTCTGGAGCAGTAGAAATGCACACATTCATGGAAGTTTGTTTTCCCCTTTTGGTATCTACTGGGGTTACTGGAATCACCACAATGGTTAATCACCAGGTATGGTTAAGTTTTCATTACCCAAACACCCTGCTTCCATGCAAATAACCCTTAGTACAGGTTAGCCTTTGAATTATGAACCACAACTGAGCCCAAAACTTACGTTGTTAAGTGAGAAATTTGTTAAGTGAATTTTGCCCCCGTTTTATGACTTTTCTTGCCACATTTGTTAAATGATCACTGCAGTTGTTAAGTTAGTAACATGGATGTTAAATGAATCTGGCTTCCCCATTGGTTTTGCTTGTCAAAAGGTCTCAAAAGGGGATCAGATCAGAGGTGGTTATTCAGCAGGTTCTGACCAGATCTGGAGAACCGATAGCGGAAATTTTGAGTAGTTCGGAGAACCGGCAAATACCACCTCTGACTGGCCCTGCCCCCATCTATTCTCTGCCTCCCGAGTCCCAGCTGATCGGCTGGGTCTTCTTTGGTTCCCCTGCACAGGAGAATGGAGCTGGAAAGCAGGTTAGTGGGGTGGGGAGAGAATGGGAGTTCACAGTAACCTTCCCCTGGAGTGGGGAGGGAATGGAGATTTTACAGTATCCTTCCCCTGCCATACCCACCATGCTACGCCCACCAAACCACATCCACAGTACTGGTAGTAAAGAAATTTTGAATCTCACCACTGGAGTGAGGATATACCCTAAATGATCAAAGGCTATTATTGGAGAGACTTAGGATCAAAGCATGCAGGAAATTTTTTTCCCCTTGATTCTATCATGAATGTGACCACCTTATGCAGTGAAAGGAAGATATTTTTGGGGGGGAAATGCAAAGTAACGGCTCCTCTGGAGCGCTGACTTTCTTTATTCATGTCAGAAGCACCTTCAAATTACAGACATAAACCTTCAACAGTGAGCAAGCAGAACACTTTTAAAATAGGTCCTAAAAGAATAGCATATAGAAAGTATAGCATATAAATCTGTATGGAGATTCTCAGTTCATGGTTGTCCCAAAGATGTTTTTTCAAGAGGCAACTGGTTTTGTCTGGTTTTTCTCTGAAGATGTTTTGCTTCTCATCCAAGAAGCTTCTTCAGCTCTGACTGGTCTATCCCACCATCCACTCAGAGCTGAAGAAGCTTCTTGGATGAGAAGCGAAATGTCTTCAAAGAAAAAGCTGAAAGTCCAGTTGCCTCCTGAAAAAGCACCTTTGGGATATAGCATATAAATAAATAGGATTAGAACTAAAATGACATTCACCCAGTATCAGGCCATGTTGATAGCATTTTCTCTGGCTATCATGGAGATCTTCCTCCATACATGTTGAAGGGCATCATAGAATATGTGAGGTGGATTGTTCTTCTCCCTCTTCATACAGAGGATCTTCTGTAGAAAACTCTCATTTTCTTAGATGAGAGAGATTCTTAGAGGCATTCCCCTTCGGGACTGAAGTAATGCATAACCACGTGTCTCACCAATTCTCTAGAAAACAGGAATAAAAGATCAGCAATGTGTGACAAGAGACAAGAGCAACAAGGGTGAGACTCTTGGCTTTTTCCTTTTGCACAAATGTGTGAAACAACTGATGGTCACACAGTTTTGGAAACACGAGATTTACTTGTTTCCACCAGAAAAATTTGGAATTGGCTATCTAATGAAAAGAAGGATTATGGGTGACATGACAGTATTTAAGGGACCGCCACAAAGAAGAGGAAGTCAAGCTATTCTCCAAAGCACCTGAAGGCAGGACAAGAAGCAATGGGTGGAAACTAATCAAGGAGAGAAGCAACCTAGAACTAAGGAGAAATTTCCTGACAGTTAGAACAATTAATCAGTGGAACAGCTTCCCTTCAGAAGTGGTGGGTGCTCTAGGACAGCCATTTGTCTGAAATGGTATAGGGTCTCCTGCCAGAGGAAAGGGTTGAGCTAGAAGACCTCCAAGCCCCCTTCCAAGTCTGTCACACTGTATTCTGTTAGCTGACATGATATACTTGTTTGCACCTGTCTCAACTGATCTTTCTGTGAAGCCTAGGTCTTGAGCAAAAGGAAGTTCCTTCTCTAACAATTTGTTTGGGTCTCAAACAGAACCTTTGCAAAAGGTCCTAACATAGAAACACCAAAGAGAGTAGATCAGTGTATCGGCCATATGTGCACACAAACAGAGAGAAGAATTACTTTGCTCTTCTCTCTAAGGCTGGCATTGTGAGTTTGCGGGTCACGAAGGTGGAAGATTTCCAGGATGAAAAGAACTCCCTTCCCTCGGGCCACCTAAAATTGCTTAGATCAAACAATAAATAATATCCATAGAGGAACCCTGATGGTGTAGTGGTTAGAATTGCAGGCTAACTCAGCCCACAGCCTGGAGTTCAGTCCTGGCTGGCTCAGGATTAACTCAGCCTTCCATTCTTTCGCGGTCAGTAAAATGAGGAGCCAGATTGTTGGGGGCCATATCAGTAGTGGGAATTCAAAAGGTTTTACCACCGGTTCGGTGGGCATGGCTTGGTGGGTACGCTTTGTGTGCATGCACAAGCTTTGCGTGCGTGTGCTTCAAATGCACACTTTATGCAAGCACAGAGGCGTTCCAACTCACCTCCTCCAAGCCTCCACTCTCCCGGTCGCTTCAGCAGCTGCCACATGGCACTCTACTGTGCCGCGCAAAACAGCTGTGCTTCAAATTCAGAGGATAAAGAGGATTATGGGAGCCCGGGCAGGCGGGTGGGTCCAACAGCAGACCAGTGGAGAGAACCAGTTCAGTCTCCGCTGCTCATCGTCACTACCGGCTTGGCCGATCCAGACCGAACCGGTAAAATACCACCATTGGGCCATATGTTGACATTGTAAACTGCCCAGGGAATGCTGTAAAACACTATGGAACAGTATATAAGTCTATGGTTAGAGATGTTTTGGGTTATCCAGGTAAAGTTGAACACAAGTGTGGCTTTCCCCAATACAGTGTCCCTACCTTTGCTGCCTTTGACAATTCCATTATTCAGGCAGTTCGTAAGAAGACGATGTCTTCGCGGGTCCCCTGTTTTCCTTTTGTCTTCTGAACTTTTCGCAAAAGCGAGGCGTTAATTACATCCATTCCATCTCATTTCTGTTGTTGCTTTGCAGGTTTTCTTGCAGAAGGGGGAGGGGAGTTGGTGGGGGGGGTGGAGATTAGAAGAAGCTCTGTGATTCGAAGACTCCCAAGGCTGCTGAAGGCTCTTACAGCTGCCAAAAGGAGGGAGGGACCGCTTCCTTTGAATATTCAGGCTAAAGCAATTAGATGTAAAGCAACTAATTTCAGATTCAGCTTTTTTGTGCGTGTGCATCCTAATAAGGTTTGCCAAGCTGGTTAGCCTGATTTCCTGGAGGAGGAGGTCATTTTATATTATTTGCTTATTTTTTTTAAAAAAACACACACACACACACAGTTGTAGCCTCAAGCATCGACCAAGGCAGGTTAATATGTTTTGAAATTATAAAATTAAGGCATGAAAGATTCCAGGACTGTGTGTAGAAAAAGATTAGTGGCAGCTTCCAAGCTGCAGCTATGCCCGTGTGCATGTAGCTCCAACACACCAAATTTATTTATTTTATTTCTTTATTTGATTTGTCAACCGCTTACAAGATAATAGGTATAAGTATAAACATGAGTAAGAATACAGGAAATGGGTACGAATAAATGGGGACAATAGGACAGGGACGGTAGGCACGATGGTGCACTTATGCACACTCCTTAGGAATGGGGTGAGGTCAATAGTGGTTAGTTTGAGGTTAAAGGAGTGGGGATTGGAAGAAATATCCATCTGGGTTCAGTTCCAAGCCAGGAGAAAGACACTGGAAACATGGAGGCTGATTGGAAAGAGGGTTTAATGGTGGACAGAACATATGGTCCTGATGCAACTGACCAGATGGAGTTGAGGGTGGGTTTTTTTAATACCTTCTCTTGAGCTTTGAACTTGAGCTACCTGTTCCTGTGCAAGAACATATATTCTATTGGTTGCTGTCAGACTCCCATGGGGCTATGCAGAGGTCATAGCTGAGCTTGTCTGAGCTCCCAGGTTTGGTTGAAGTTTGGACTCTGATGCAATGTTCTTAGGAGACTGTGCCAGGTAGTGAGCTCCGCTGCTAGATGGGTTAATCCTATTATGTCCTGAAGGGTCATGTCTTAATCCCTTCACCCTGGACCTGGAGGTCTTTTGTCTTGTAAATAGGCTAGCCCAGTCTTTCTTAATGGGAACCAAATTTCTGCTGGGGGGCAAGGGAGCTTTGAGTTTCCGTCTCCCTTAAGATTTTTATTTCTCTTCTAGGGGAAAGATTTTAGCCTGCCTTTTAAATAGTTCTGAAAATATTTCATTCTTCTAGGAAGAGGGGTGGGTGCTAACTTTCTACAGCAATAATTCACTGCCTGATGCCCGGGCACAAAAATAAGACTCCTATTAAATCTAAATAGGAGTCCCGCTTCTTCCTTTGTTACAGCTTTTACGACACCCCAGGCCCTGGAATGGATTAAGAGATGGAATCTGGCAGAGATGTTTGGGGTTCATTGAAGGCCAAGCAAAGCTCGTTGACAACTGATTTCCTTCCAGGCACACCCCCAATTCCCTTCTGCCCTCTTAGCTAACTGAATCCTTCTGGAAATCCGATGGCCATGAAGGAATGTGAAGGAGGATAATCACAGCCCCAGAGCCCAATCCTCTAAGGTGGCTGCCCAACAGCACGGTTCTAATTGAATTCGTCGCTATTTCCCTTGAGGACAACCTCCAAGTTGGAGGCAGATGGCACAGCGTACACAATGAAACCTGCAATTTTCTCCTCCCGACTGGGCCCCGCGATTTCTTCTCCTTTCCCTTTTTAATATTTTAACTATTTCCCTCAAATTATTACGTGCCAAGGAAGAAGGGGGATGAGACTCCTCAGGATAAATTACAGTCTGTGGCGAGACGCTTCCCACAGCAGCCCCGCCAGGCAATAATTGTGCTGCCAGGTGTATGAGGGGAAATGACAATATCCCCCCCCCACCCCCCATTAATTGTGAGCAGTCACGATTAAAAGCCAAGCCAGGAGATTCCAGAATGACAGCTTCTCAGTCACAGTGAGCGACTTGGAGGAGCGAGAAGGATGTCCTTCAGACAGACAAGCTTCAGTCTATCACTGAGGTTGCAGCTCTTACAGAAATAATGCAAGCAGTCGTTACTTTACTCGCCGAGCCGCATAAACATCTATCCAATATTTATTTATTTGAAGGGTCCTTGGTGCTCTCTGAGCTTGCTTGTTTTCTTGCTTTGTTTTCAACCCTGAGCTACAAATATTCTTTCTTTCTTTCTTCCTT
>NW_020769335.1:4162132-4190954 GCF_900518735.1 Pseudonaja textilis | reverse complement strand
CTTTCTTTCTTTCTTTCTTTCTTTCTTTCTTTCTTTCTTTCTTTCTTATCTCTGGCCGGCTTACAGGTGTGGCTATGACAATTGGCCTGGGACATCTGCACTGAAGCCTGAAAATTAAAATTAAAACCAGACATCAAAATCAAGGATATGTGGGGAAGGCTGGAGTGGAACAGGGGTAGGTAGGATTTGTTGTTACTTAAACAACCACTTCCACTGTACTGGTTCCCCCATTGGGGTCCCAGGCCCATTGTCAGGGCCAAATATTTAGGCCCTTATGAAAGGATAGGAGGATTGGGGCCCAACACTGCATTGGAAGGGGAGGGGGTGTTCCAGAGGGAAGGAACAAGAGCAGAGAAGGCCAGTGGATAGTCTCCACAATTCCATTTGTTTCTGTAACAAGAGGTGGTTATTCAGCAGGTTCTGACCAGTTCTGGAGAACCGGTAGCAGAAATTATGAGTAGTTTGGAGAACCGGCAAATACCACCTCTGACTAACCCCGCCCCCATCTATTCCCTGCCTCCCGAGTCCCAGCTGATTGGATGGGTCTTCTTTTGTTGCATAGGAGAACGGAGCTGGAAAGTAGGTTTGTGAAATGGGGAGGGAATGGGATTTTGTAGGAACCTTCCCCTCAGGAATTGGGGGGGGGGGATTTGAAATTTTACAATATCCTTCCCCTGGGGTGGAGTGGGAATGGAGATTTTACAGTATCCTTCCCCTGCCATGCCCACCAAGCCACACCCGCCAAGCCACACCATGCCCACCAAGCCATGCCCACAGAACCAGTAGTAATTTTTTTTGAATTCCACCATTGTCTGTAACCATTTGTTTCTGAGGGACTGGAGGAAAGAAAAGAGCTTATCTAAAAACAGTGAGCCAGCGAACAGCATGGATAAGAGACAATTCTTGACCTGGAACCCCATGAGAGTTTAACCAATACAAATTAAAATTCTGCAACTAACTAGGAAGCATGTGGACATGTTCACCATGCTATTCCATTTCAGCAGAAGCAATACTCAGCAAAACTCAGAAAAGAAATAGTAAAAGCAGAGGAATTAAGGCACGAGAAAAGCAAACAGGAAAGAAATATGGCTAAATCTGGTTTACATCAAATCATTCACTCGCCTGCTGTCTATTCTTGAAACTCATCTATGATTCCATCACAACTCTCTGTTGCTTTAGGTATTGTCTTTTCTATAAATCTTTCATGTAACAAATCAGAAGCAATGTAAAAGTAATTCTTTTGGGCTATTATCTCATGCAGGATGAGCCAATAATTCTTCATATGTTGACGAAATTCCAAACTTGAGAAATATAATTCAAGTGTACGTTTATATCTTTAAATTATTCTTAAACACTGTGTTAACTGATGAATTTAAAACCAAATCAAACCAAGAGTAAAGCTTTTTATGTTTTCAACATCATGGGATTGACTGCCAACTTTTTTACAATTTGTCCAGTATTCTTTTGTAGATCAGTCTCATCTTAAGATTGCAAGAGATATATTTAAAATTCTTAATGACTGATTTTCTAAGAGTGGATATTCCAACTCTTTATTCTAAAGTTCTTTGCCATTTCTGTATAATTTACAATTGTTCATTTCATTTTCTCCGCCAAACACAACTACCTGATCTCTGCTATGTTCATTTTCAAATCCCTATTGCTACTTACTTTAAATAATCTCATTCACTTTTTCCACTGAATGTACCATATGAATATATATTCAAAACATAGTTCCCCCACACACACAGTAAGAAGCCCAATCTCTCCAATTATTTACCATTCTTCTTCATTTTTGAGAGGTCCAATCACTCATTCTGATGTCACACCAGCCTAGTCAACTTTGGTTCATATTCCTTAGTCCTTTCATCTGTTATTAAGCTTACATTTTCCCCTTTCCTAACTCAACCATGATGGTTTTTTAGTTGCTTATGATATAAGCATGGTCCATGTTTATTATCAAGGAAGAAAAAAAGACTATTTGGGGAATAATGTACAAACAGCTATTTGGGGAGTAACATTTGTCAACTCATAAAATATTTCTATGGACTTTTATTTCTGCCAATAGAAAGGGAAAGGGGAACAGTGCAGCAGCTTGCAAAACCAAACTTATATTCCATAAATGTTTTCAAAGGTAGTAACTAGATAACTGAATTATTATACACCCAGGGGTGGGGGCAAAACCAGGGTCAAAGGTGACAGTGAATTATGTGTCTCGGGGTCGGCTACACTCAGGCAGTGTCAGCATGTTAACTCCCAATAAATCATTTTTAAGTTTTGGAGGTTTGGCTTGAGACTCATGATTTGAATGGGGCTAAGTGCCAGAATCCTGACAACATGTACATCAGAATCATTAGCTTTCCACCAGCCAGTCTGGTCTAGTGGTTAAGGCACTAGGCTAGAAAGCGGGAGACCGTGAGTTCAAGTCTCACCTTAGCCATGAATGTCAGCTGGGTGACATTGAGCCAGTCATTCTCTCTGTCAACACAACCTAATGTTAGCGTTCCAAGTAATACCTCCAAAACAGACAACTCCGAGGCAATCATCTTCTCAAAGTTCCATTTTATTAGAGATGTCATACTGACACATCTGGGAAAACCCGAATCTGAGAGTTTCGGGTTTTACCTTCCCCAAAAGAAAATCAAGGACCCACCCCCTGCCTTCATCAGTCCACCACATGGCCCATTCATGGCTTCATCCTATCTGGAGACTATCCCCAGTCACTCCCTTCCAGGTGCAGGGTAAAGCGTCCTTGACTCTCCCAGAAAAAATGTTGTTGTGCCTAATCATCCACTGCTCCTTAAAAAAAACCCTCCCAAATTCCCAGGCACTAAATGTGGCAGCATAGAAGCTCCCCGCCCCCCAAAAAAATGGCTTCCCAGGCTGACATTTACCTCATGTGGCTGTTGTGGAAAAATAGAAGAAGGAAGGTGTGTTGGATTATGTTCACCACCTTGAATTGTTTGTAAAAGTAATAAAGGCTGGATACAAATGAATAAATTTGTTATTTCACCTGTAACACAATCAGCACGAATATATGAATCAGAGGTTGTATTCAGCAGGTTCTGATCAGTTCTAGAGAACCGGTAGCGGAAATTTTGAGTAGTTTGGAGAACCGGCAAATACCATCTCTGACTGGCCCCACCCCCATCTATTCTCTGCCTCCCGAGTCCCAGCTGATCAAATGGGTCTTCTTTGGTTGCCCTGCACAGGAGAACGGAGCTGAGAAGCAGGTTGGTGGGGTGGGGAGGATATGGGGATTTTACAGTATCCTTCTCCTGCCATGCCCACCAAGCCACACCCACCAAGCCACGCCCACAGAACTGGTACTAAAAATTTTTTGAATCCCACCACTGAAATGAATACATTTCAGTGGCAAGAGCAGCTAGAAAAGGACAGAGCTTGAAGTCTAGAAGCGGCCACTCCAGAGGTTGTAACTTCCACTGAAGTGTGCATCTTCCAATAACTGAGACCAATGAGAATAGCCCAAGGGGTTTTGGTGGGCCTTTGTCCCCATAAATGTGTTTATCCTTGGGTTTTGGCTCACATATACACCACAGGTAGTTCTTGTCAAATAGAATTGTTAAATTGTCCTGCAATGAGTTAGTCATGGTGAGTTAGCTGTGGTGAGTTGGCTGCGGCAAATTGACCCAGGTGAGTTGGCTATGGCAAGTTGTCCTCTTCCCCATTGGGGGAATATTTCCCAGCCAGATTCTGGACCACACTTGTGACCCCATCCTCCAGCCCTCAGCCACTAGCCTGGCAGTGCGGGAGCTGAAAGGCAAACTATTCAGAAACTCCAGGCCATCTGTTCTAAACAGCCAATGCCAGAATTACATCTACATTTAATAAACAAGATAGAATTGGAAATAGTGGTGGATATTCTCTACTCCGTGGTAGAAGATTTTTTTAAAAAAAATAATAATACAGCAGGCACATCAGAGTTGGTATTCAGCAGGTTCTGACCAGTTCTGGAGAACCGGTAGCGGAAATTTTGAGTAGGTCGGAGAACCAGCAAAATCTGGAGATTTTACAGTATCCTTCCCCTGCCACGCCCACCAAGCCATGCCCACAGAACCAGTCTGAATCCCATCACTGATGCACATAATTACTTTAATTCACTAACCGGAGATGAACGGGAATAGCTTTTATTCAGATTAACTGCATAATATTTTTGGTAAACCGCAATGGGGAAATTACGGCTCTTGGTGTAACAGCCACTTCGCACCCCCATAAAATACCCAGGATTGCAGTTCTCCAGTGACTTTCCCTCTTCCCTATGTTGAACACCTCCTTTCCAGCGGTGAGATTCAACTTTTTTTTACCATCGTTTCTGTGGGCATGGCTTGGTGGGGGAGCTTTGGGGGTGCACACACGCTTTGGCTGCGCATATGCAAAGGGTTTGCTTCTCCTGTAATCCTGCATTCTCCCTGTGTCTTCAACAGCTGACACACGGCAATCTGTGAGGTGAGCTTCAAAATCAGGAAATAAATGTCAGAATAGAGCCGGGACAGGTGAGAGGGTACAGCAGCTGATCGTTGGAGTGAACTGGTTCGCTCATAGATGATCCTCAGAACTACTGATTCAGCTGAACTGGGCCAAACCAGTCGAATACCACTCCTTGTGATGACCCAGGGTGTAACCCAAACGTAACAAAATCCAAAACGTAAATAAATGTCCTTTAATGCCTCCAATCTGGCCCCACTCTTCAATAATACTTAGTTGGAGATAAAAAGTACTCAAAAACACTCTCAAAAGAAAGCAATACAGTCCGAATTTAATGAGCAGATAGAGGGGAAATAAAAAACTAAACTACAATGATGAAATTTCCACGACGGAACAAGAGAAGTATTTACCAGATTCAAGGAGATAATAAGGCACAATCTATTAGAAGGACGCCAACCAAGATAACTTCAGACCAAAATAAAATACGCTTTGTTTCCAGCTTTTGCCAGTACGCAGGTCCAAACTTTTATTCAGTTCTCACAGCTGCAGCCCATGAAGAGGATCAAGGCCCTCTCCTCCTGAGGAGACCATGTCTCTCCCTTATTCGCTCCTCCCTGCGTGCCCTAGGATGGAGAGGGGATGGGCCTGGGTCCTCCTCTGACTGCTCAGCCAGCCTCTGCCCTTCCCCAGCCTTCTCCACAACATCTGGAGGCACACTTCCACTCTCTGTCAGCTGTTCCTCCTCTTCCTCAGAGTCAGTCTCCTCCAAGGGCATGACATCCCTGCTCCTTTCCTTCTTTCCTGTGTTGAACACCTCAAGTATAGCCTGACTGCAGGACCACCTGTGTAAGATTAGACTGAAGCTTAAAATACCTAAAGATAAGGCAGGCACATAAGCTGAATGAACAAAAAGCTAAGAATCTTGTCTAAGAAGTCATAAAGGAAGCAAAGGAAAAATGTCACCTAAACCAGACAAAAGTTGGGCTCATGGGAAACCCCTCCCCAAATCTGTTTTTTTTAAAAAATAAAATTTTATTTCAGTTTTCCACATTTTAAAAACATCTCTTTTTAGTGAACAGCATGATTCCAGGTTTTCACATTTCCCTACAAACACGACTATAATTACATACTCATCTTTCACGTTTAATTTCATACCTTACCAATACTTTACATATTTTCTATTATTATTTTTTTGATACTTTCCTCCAGCTTAAACCTTAAATAACTCTCATACCTTCATATTCATTATACTTTTATCTGTCAGGTTTGCAATTTCATTGCATGTTCTTATTTCATCATTTCACAAATTCTAATTTAATTCAAACATTTCAAAAAGATTTTCCCCCACAATTACTAATTTGAGTATGCCACCCCTATAGTTTATATATTCTTTAATTAACTCCCCTTTAGATCCCAATGCTCATTTAACTTTTAATTATTGCATAAACAATTAATAATAATAATCTCCTAACAACTACATAACATACTGTACATACCTTTTAGATCAGATTCCGCATGGTGTTTTCCCCTTCAGTTACATAAAAATTATTTATAACTTCAAAGAAGAAAATTAAACTATTCAATGGAACACTGATTTTAATCTCATTACAACAATCATCATAATTCATTTCGATTATATTCTATATATTCATGAAACATAGTTAATAAACTTATCATAGTTTTTCTTTTTTTTCTCCCCAAATCTGTTATGACCATGGTTTCATACTTATGACTGCTGCGGCATCCCTGTGGCACATGATCAACATTTGGATGCTGTTCTGACCCAACCAGGTTCCCAAAGAGTAAACACAAAGGCAGCAGCCCCCACCTTTTAAAATTTAATAATGAATTCTGTTCCTTTACAAATAAAAGGCTGCTTGCCACTAATTAGCTCCGACAAGAAAGAGCCTTGCCAAATTGTTCGTCAATGCTGCCAAAAACCCAGAGATAAGAACTAATTTACAAGATCCTTCAAACATGAACTAAGATGTCCACAAGTTGAACTTCAGAGCTTCTTTTCTTTCTGCAAAGAACGCTTTTCCAAACCTGGTTTTATCCTCGTGAGGGAGGGGCCATTACCTTGCAGCCTTACTCCCGAGTCGCCTATGCTGCTGTAATTGTTCTTTCCTCAGAGTAATCCTTCTAGCATGTGCACTTGGCACAGGCTCCCCGGGAACCTCCTCATCACTGCTGCCAGCCTCCACAATTTCTGAAGGCAGCAGTCCACTCCCTGATGGTCCTGGCCCCTCATCAGAGTCCTCGCTCTCCTCAGCCCTCTGCACCTGTTGCCAGCTAACCACAACAGATGCTTGGCAACTGGCTGTTGTGGACCGCCGGTGGCTGACAGAGCTGGTAGCAGTGTCGGACAGTGAGGAGGTTGGGGAGGAACATGGGCCAGTCCTGGAAACTGAGGAAGGCTTGGATGATGGCTCTGTGTCAGAGGCAGAGATGGGGCCAGGGCCGTCCGACACTTATCAGCTGCTTTCAGGCTCAGACAGCAGTGAGGTGGGAGAGCAGCTGGAGCCAGTTCCCAGCCTGTGCATGTGCAGAGCTGCCAAAAGAAAAGATCGATTACTAACTAAAGGCCAACATGCAGGGGTGGGATTCAACTGGTGTTACTACCGGTTCCGTACTTATGTTTTGCGTGCACATGTAATACAACGAAAGCTGTGCCTCCTAGACAGCTGATAAGCACTGCACACGGGTGTGCAGCGTTTGAAAAAAGCCTTTTTTTAAACTGATTTTTCAGCCTAATCTGTGCCACGCAAAGCAGCTGAGGTTGAAAAAGCAGGAAATAAAGGACAGGAAAGAGCCCGGGAGGGTGGGTGTGCCAAAGAGCAGCAGACACAGAACTGGTTCTATGTCTGGTGCTCTTCAGAGCTACCAGTTCTACAGAGCCAGGCAGAACCGGTAGCATCCCACCCCTGCCGATGTGGGGGTGAGGCCACAGGTGGATGGTGAAAGGCCCCTCCCATAGGGATTAAAAGAGGAGCAAAAGGTGAGGGGGCTTTTGCAGGAAACATTTCATTCGTTCGTTCGTTGCAACAGTGCGAAGATCTGTCTGTGCATCTCAGAGATTCTGTGCCGAGTCCTTCCTTGTCAGCAATGCGTTTGGAAATATTTACTTGGTAGCTCTCCATGTTAGATAAGGTCTGTGCTCCTAATTAGACCTTTGCAAGACTGTTTGCCAGGCCTTTGATGGAATGTGAATGCAACAAACTGACCTTCATTTAATAAAAGGTGTTTTGCCGGGACAAAGAATCTGCTTAGTGCTTTTTGGGGAAGCCTAGGTCAGAACACTGGCATGTATCTATGATGGTTGCAGTGTCCAGCATTACGTGATCACCTTTTGTCACCTTCTGATGAGCAAAGCCAACAGGAAAGCTAGATTCACTTAACAATCGTGTTACTAACTTAACAACTGCAGTGATTCACTTAACAACAGTGACAAGGAAGGTTGTAAAAGGGGGCAAGACTCACTTAGAAGGCTGTTTTGAAAGCTGGTTTATGGTGGACAGGATCACATGCGTTGGAACTCTTGGGTGAAGAAAAGGGGGAAAGACACCGAGAGTCCCTGGGTTTTATACCCTCTCTGGCTTTGAACTTCCTGGGGGCACAGGAAGAGTTTCCTGATTGGTTGCTGTCAGAGGTCATAGCTAGCTTCGAAGGTTGTCTGCGTGCTAAGTTTGGTTGAAACTTGCTGGATGGTGCAATGAAGGGCAATTAAATGGCTCTGCCTGAAGGAGGTGGATCTTTGTTATGTAGAATAGACTGGCCCAGTCCTTAATGGCCCCATTAACAAAGGTGTGTGGGGAGATGATTTTCTGCCTCTCTGCGTTTCTACTTCTCTTTTAGAGGAAATATTCTACCTTCTTCAATATATCCTAAAATATTTCATTTTTCTAGGAGAGGGGTAGGTTTTAACTTCCAACAGTTCAAAGCTGTCCCTGGGTTTGTTTCCCCCTGCAAGTGATACAAGAATTTACATCCATGGGCTTGTTAAGTGTCAGTCGAGAAGCTGGGCAACCTTTGTCTAAAGAATAATAACACAATACGACAAATCTTTGACCTTGTCAGCTGCAGGGGCTCCCAGGACCAAAGATTAAAGCAGCTTCCCGGCAAGACATGTAGCAACATTTCTCCATGACAAGTCACAATATATGCCTCCTTGCGCAGAGTAATTCTGCCTATTGTGAGATGCTAATCAGGTCAGAAGACATTCAGAAAGGTGTTTTTGCAAATTGATATCGATTCATCCACACTCATCACAGTCTGTCTCCTTTCCAGGTTTATATATTGGTCCTGTTTTCATAATACAAAATTCAGCTGCACATTTGCGAAAACTAAGGGAAGCCTGGTTTGATGTGAAACTAAATAGCTCCTCATGTATTTTAACAAGACATTTGCCAAGATTATTAAAAGGGTTTTCTGGTAACATCCACCCCTCTTTCCTTCTCCTTTCCCCATTGCCCCAAAGGTGCTTTTTCCAAAACTGAACTGAAGGAAGGGAAGGGGGTCCTTGGTGTCCTTAGAACTTGCTTGTTTTCTTGCAAATGTCTCATTACCCTAACTAGATAACATCATCCGTGCTAGTAAGAAGCTTTGCTATCAGTTTATATCCTGATGTCTTGCTTGTCTGTGTGTCTTAGTTGTCAGTTTTTTGATTATGGCATTGTTTACTTGATTGTTGGTCTGAAGTTAACCTTGGAGTTAATCTATGCCCGTGATGGTGAACCTATGGCATGCGTGTCACAGGTGGCACGCAGAACCATTTGTGCCAGCACGTGAGCTGCAGGAAAATTTACCTCACTGGGCATGCGTGCACTTCACAGCTGATTTTCGGCCAGCTTGAGGCCTTTTTTGGCCTCCCAAAGGCTTGAGGAAAGCTTCTGCAGGCTTTTGCAGGCTGAAAACTAGCCCCGTTTCCTCACTTCCTGTTTTTCCAAAAATACCGGAAGTGATGAAATGGGGCTAGTTTTTGGCCTACAAAGTTTGTAGAAGCCTGCAGAAGCCTTCCTCAAGCCTTTGGGAGGCCGAAAAAGGCCTCAAACTGGCCAAACATCAGCTGTGAGGCACAGTGCAGGTAAGGGGGCGGCAGGTGTGGGTGGGTATTATGTGTGCATGCTTAGGGGGCCAGGGGGGGCGTGCACTGACTTCTGGGTGCTGGCACATGAGTGTGAGCATGCAAGCACATGCACAATTTTTGGCACAGGAACCCAAAAAGGTTAGCCACCACTGATCTATGCTGATCGAGTGCTGATAATTGGTTGAGAGATGCTAAAGTCTTTTTCGTTTTGGGGCTGGTTGATTATCTCTTCAGGAACTGAAGAAACATCTTGGATGTGAAGCAAAATGTTTTCAAAGAAAAAAACAAGAATGAATGAATGAATGAATGAATGAATGAATGAATGAATGAATGATTTCCCTCTAGGGATCAGGGTTCATCTCCGTTTCTTGACCAAGGAAGCCAGTATTGTCCAAAGACATTTTCCAGGGTCATATGGTCAGTATGGTTTTATGCCAAAGGTGCGCAAAACACTGTTAGTTTCCCACCGAAGGGGTACCTATTTATCTACTTGCTTTTTCATGTTTTCAAACTGCTAGGTTGGCAGGAACTAAAGAGGAAGTGCCCATTGTGTGACTCTTGGGTCTTGAACCTGGGCTTCCAGATTTCCAGCTGCCAAACTCAGCGTCTTTAACCACTGAGCCATCATGCCACAAATAAATAAATAAATAAATAGCACAGTAACAAATAGTAATAAAAATAAATAAATAAGCCAATTTTGTTCAGCAATGATTTGTTTAGAAATGAAGAAACCAGAAAGTTGGTGCACGTAGACTTTATTTTAAAATTTTAGCCTTGTTGCACTTCGAGAAAAGGATTTGTCCTTCTTTTCTCTCTCTCCCCGAACATGTTGAGGCTAAGCTTTTCCAATAGCTCATCTTTTGATGTCATCTTTCTCTCTTGGTCAGCTTTCTGTTTTAGCCTGGAGTCTTTCACTTTGTGAGGTCAGACTCCCTCTACTCTACAATGCTGTGCCCAAGGGTGGGATTCAGCCAGTTCGGGCAAGTTTGAGTGAACCGGATGTTAAATTTACATCTGGTTTGCCGAACTGGTAGTTGAACTGACTGGCTGGCCCCACCCACCATGCCCCTCCCCTCCCAGGAATTCCACATGGCCCATTTTGGATGCAGATAAGTGCGGGGTCTGCGCAGATGCTCTGGGACGGCAAAAATACCGACCCTCCCGGAAGTTCTGGTAGGCCACACCCACCGTGGCCACGACCACCCAGCAACCGGGCAGAGAACCGGTTGTGGGGATGTTTGAATCTCATCCCTAGTTGTGCCTGCTTGAAGGAAAATCATTTCTCACGGTTTTAAAAAAAACAACCCACTTTAGTTTCACCGCTAAATGAAAAGAATGCTACAATGTTGTACATGTTAACTTGAACGTTAACGACATTAAAGCTGGAAGGATTTACCATGAGATAAAAGGAAACAGTAGAATTATTTATTTGCCACATCTAACATGTACATTTTCCCACGTCTGGATGTATTTAAGCCTTTCTCCGCCCATCCCCTTTGAACACGGAGGAGCCACAGATATATTTATGAGCAAATGGAACGTGATGATGAATACGACAGAGACATTAGAACAAGTCAGAGAATAGTGCATAAAATCTTTCTTTATGTGACACCTCAGTCTCCTCCAGAGCAGTTAACCAAGCTGGGTACGCAGAGAAACAGTCACAATCTTGAAAGCTAGAAAATAAATCCATTCCTCCTCCTCCTCCTCCTCCTCCTCCTCCTCCTCCTCCTCCTCCTCCTCCTCAGCCTTTTCCATCTTGCTGGAGGGCAAGAGAAAGGGAAAAAAAGTCTTCTGACAGCTACATTCTTTTTGATGCCAAGGTAATGTCATGTCCCTGCAGGGGTCTCTGTTCCTATCAGTTTCAGCACTCAGCAGGTACCGCAGGGTGGCTGAGGGAAATTAGCAAAAATGCCCAAGGAGATAGAGAAGCAGTGAGGAGTTCAGAAGGATCCCTGGAGAAGGACTGGAGCTTTTATAGCCCAGAGACTACAATATGGGGAAAACTGAATTCGAACCAAAGCTCAGGAATCTCTAACTCTAGTTCTAGCTCTATAGTCTATCTGTCTGTCTGTCTGTCTATCTAAATCTCCTTTTAATTACCCTGCAATCCCTTTTTCTCTGTCTCTGTCTCTCTCTGTGTGTGTGTTTCTCTCTCTGTCTCTGTCTCTCTCATCTATCTATCTAATCCAGGGCTGTCAAACTCATGGCCCACTGCCCAGATGCATCATGCTCTGGCCATGCCCATGCCTGGTTTAGTGAAGGGGGAGAAAAGTCATCATACATCACGTAGTGCCACCGTGACCATGTGAATTTGACCCCCAAATCTATCTATATAAACCCTTTTTATGATCCTGTAACCCTCTATCTATCTATCTATCTATCTATCTATCTATCTATCTATCTATCTATCTATCTATCTATCTATATATCTATCTATATATCTATATATCCATCCACCCACCCATCCATCCATCCATCCATCCATCCATCCATCCATCTATCTATCTATCTATCTATCTATCTATCTATCTATCTATCTATCTATCTATCATCTATCTATCTAGATTGGAGTTAGATTGAGAGAATCCAAAAACCACATCAGAAGAAAGCAATCACAAACCACTTCTGTACTTGTGGTTAATACAAACGATATGGAGAGGTTGACTAAGATGCTGAGAGTTGAGTTCCACCTGAATAAGGCACACACAAAAAACATTTCTAATGACCTAAGTGTCAGAGCCCACTGTAACTACATAGCCAAAAGGGCATTAAGAGTTGTTAACCTAATCTTATGTAGCTTTTTCTCTGGTAATATTACACTGATAACTAGAGCATAGGAAACATTTGCTAGACTAATACTCAAATACAGCTCATTAGTCTGGAACCCACATTACGTATCTGATATTAACACAATTGAGAAAGTCCAGAAATATTTCACAAGAAGAGTTCTCCGCTCCTCTACTCATGGTAGAATACCTTATGCCACCAGACTTGAAATTCTAGACCTAAAAAACCTAGAACTACGCCGCCTTCAGTCCCATCTAAGTATAGTATATAAAATCATACATTGCAATGTCCTACCTGTCAATGAATAATTCAGCTTCAACCTAACAATACAAGAGCACACAATAGATGCAAACTCAAGGTTAACTGCACCAAACTTGATTGCAGGAAATACGACTTCAGCAACAGAGTGGTCAATGTCTGGAATACTCTACCTGACTGTGGATTCTTCCCCAAACCCCAAAAACTTTAACCTTAGACTTTCTATTATTGACCTCACCTTTTTCCTAAGAGGTCTGTAGGGGGCGTGCATAAGCGCACCAACGTGCCTACGGTCCCTGTCCTATTGTTTCTTTTATTTTTTTTTATATGTATCCATGTATTCATAACTATGTTTTTACTTATACCTATTATCTTGTAAGCAATTGACAAACAAAATAAAATAATAAAATAAAATAAAATAATAAAATAAAATAAAATAAAATATTCTACCCTAGTAGACTCTATATCTGTGACTCTGCAGCTGTGAATTTCATTATATAAACTTCTTTGGCATTATTTAAGCCATGAGTTTTATCATATTTTTTTCCACCATCTGCTCCCATGATCATTTAACATGATGTGGGGTGGGGTTTTTTGCTAGATTTCTCACAAAATCGGTGGACCATATTTGGATGAACAGAACCCCTTTAACGCTGTTCCTCCTGGAAATGGCTGCTTGTTTCTGATATGATCTGTGACTCTACCCCATCCAAAAGATGGGAATCTTTCTTTCCATTACATTTGCTCTGGTTTTCCCAAGCAGGATACGGAGTGACACAAGGAGAAAGGGAAGCTCTGTCAAAATTGGAGCTGAGTCTGTTGTAAAGTCTAATTTGCAATTGGCAGTGTTGTGAGGAATATCTCCTTCTTCCTTGGGTTGAACCTGGTGAAGTCTTGTTGGAGGAAATATCCATCTGGTTCAGTTCCAAGCTTGGAGAAAGACACTGAAAACGTGGAGGCTGAAAACACCAAATGCTCCCAACGAAGAATTGATAATACATAAAATAATAGAAAGCGCTGAGATGAACATGTTAACACTGAGACTGAAAGAAAAAGACGACTCATAATTCTTTTTAATCTGGAGCAACTGGTATAAATGGTTAGCAAACAGAACTAAGAAGGGAGACAAGAAATCTAATTGGAATAATCCTTATAAGAGTAAAAAGTAAATACTGTATTGTTGTGACTCGGAGGTTTGAGCCTGCTCTGTTAGAAGACACAGACTTGAGCAATGAGGAAGAGGAGGATTTGGCTCTGAGGTTTGAGCCTGCTTTGCTGGAGGATTTGGAATTGCCTTCCTCCCCAGGACCTTCCTCCCTGGTTGTGCCTCAGGTGTCAGCAGATAATCAGGAGAGCGTAGCGGAGCCTCTGGCTGAGGATCAAACTGAGGAATGTTGGTTTGATGTGAGGCAAAGACGCAGGCATAGGCATGAGATGCAACGTAGAAGGAAAGGACAAATCAGGGACTGAGATGAGAGACTGACACGCCCCTCAGGGAATAAAAGTGGGCGTGTTAGCTCTGGATTCTCGTTCAGGACAACTTGTTAATTTGGGATAGAAGCTTCAACAAATTCTGTGTGTGGCTTTTGCCTGTGATTTATGTTCTTGCTTTATTATCGGACTTGGCAGGCAGCTTGTGGGAGACTGCCAAGGACTTCTCCAGCCAAAGGAATTTAACCCTGTCGTTTAACCCTGGTCTTGTCTGCTTGTTTATATTCCTTTGGAAACTTGGACTCTCACCTCATGGGCACAGGTGAGACATAACATAAACTATATAAAGATATAAGGATAGTAATTATAGTGGAAACTATTATTTAATATTAGATAAACATAATATAATGTATTATGATATTTAAATTAAGAACCTGTATGGATGCCAAGAATGCTGTTGGAATTATGATATTTTATGATGTAATAAAAGAAATTCAACAAAAATACATTAAAAAAGAAAAAGAAAATGTGGAGGCTGATTGGAAAGATGGTTTAATGATGAAGCAGAACCACATGGGTGGTTCTGGTGCAGCTGACCACATGAAGTTGAGAGTGAGGGGTATTTATACCTTCTCATGGGCTTTGAACTTGAGCTTCCTGTTCCTGGACAAGAATATGTATTCTATTGGCTGTTTAGGGGTCATAGCTGGCTCTGAGGTAAATTTGGTTCAACTTTGGAGGGTAATGCAATGAAGGGGCTTGTTGGGCCATGCCTATTGTGGCTGAGGGTTAATCCTACCTTTGTTCAGACCTTGCTGCAGGGAATTTGCTTATGAATAGAGCTAGCTATCTCTTTATCTCTTAAATGCTGACACCTGCTGAGGCCTATTAAGAAAGATGGGGGAAGCAGAGTGAGTCTGCTTCCTGCCTCTAAAAAAACATGTTTCCAGGGAAATATAATATTCTGCCTTTTTAATATTTCTCAGAATATTTCATTCTTCTAGGAGGGGAGTGAGTGCTAACTTTCTACAGTCTGAATTCAATTTGGAGACTATTCAGAGCCTCAGAGAGTCACTTCTTCTCAGACAAACTTCGTTCACGATTCTGTTGGCAAGATCATCAGGCTGTATGGATGGGGAAATCTTTTCTCATGACTCAGAATTGGATTAGCAATTGCAAACATCAATGGAGACCAGGTTTTTTAGGTGGAGGGGGCTTTCTTATTATCTCATTGGCTCCATGCCGGCTAAAATCTGCATTATCTGTTTGTTTGGATTTGGATTTTTTTTTTTTTTTGAGGAGGGGGAATGGGAGTTTCTTATTATCTGCACTGCTCTGTGCTGGCTAAAATCTACATTTGAAAACCTCTTCTAAATTTTTGCTATCGCATTCTGGACCTTCGAGAGAGCTCAACAGATTTTTCCCAGAGCATGATGTATTTCTTTCTTTTATCAAACCTCTTTGGATTGGATGGGAAATAGCTTTAGCGGAACAAGAAGGGAATTTTGGTTAAAAAAGGAAGAAAATATTTTTTTAAAAAAAAAAGTCTAAAAAGGAGTCTCTGGCTTAATATATTATAAAATCAAAAAGGGGAAAGAGTAGATTAAAAAAAAAAAAGGAAAAAGACAGTCCAGTTTCAAAATATAGGATCATCAGCAATAAGAAAAAAAAAATATTACTTTGACATTCCTGTTTAAAATCGCCGCTTATTCACTTCTGTCAAAAAACTTTTACCGATTCTTTCTTTCCCTTAGGGTATCCTCTCAAATCTTTAAATAAAGAAAAGTTCTCATCAAACCGGCACACTTTCTCTTTCGTTCTCTTTCGTTTTGGAGCTGTCCCAACTTCAGCAGCTTTAATGGCTGCCTGTTTGCCGCTGGCAAAAAGAGCTTCTCCTGGATCTACCAGGGACTTTGCGATATCAATTGAACCCAAACTTTCTGCTGTTAAGTGAGACATTTGTTAAGTGAGCTTTTCTCCATTTTACAACCTCTGTTGCCATGGTTGTTAAGGGAATCACTGCAGTTAAGTTGGAAACTCGGTTGTTAAGTGATTGGGGTTTCCCCATTGACTTTGCTTGTCAAAAGGTGATGACATGATGACATAAGAATGAAGCAATTGCTAAGCATCAGAATTTTGATCGCATAACTACGAGGATGCTACACAGCTGTGACCGTGAAAAATGGTTATAAGTCACTCTTTTCAGTGCCATTATAACTTTGAACAGTCACTAAATGAATGGTTGTAAGTCAAGGACTACCTGAGTTTGGTAGATATTGTGGACTCTCCCCCTTCATTTCAGCTGACCCCAAAGAACAGGAAGGCGTTTAACAAAGGTGTTGCATGCTACTGTCATAGCAATAGCAATAGCTAATAGCTATTAAGCTTATATAACAGATATCAGAGTTGGAAGGGACCTTGTAGGTCATCTAGTCCAACCCCAGGCCCAAGCGGGAGACCCTACACCATTTCTGACAGATGGCAGCCCAATCTCTTCTTGAAAGTCTCCAGTGATGGTGCTCCCACAACTTCCGAGGGTAACTTCTGTTCTATGGGTTGATTGTTCTCACTGTCAGAAAGTTTCTCCTTATTTCCAGGTTGAATCTCTCCTTGTTTGGTTTCCATCCATTATTCCTTGTCTGGCCTACAGACACTTTAGAAAATAGCTTGACCCCTTCCTCCTCTCTGTGGCAGCCCCTCAAATATTGGAAGACTGCTATCATGCTTCCCCTTGTCCTTCTCTTCACTAGACTACCCAGGCCCAGAGTTCCTGTAACCATTCTTCTTATGCCTTAGTCTCCAGTCCCCTGATCATCCTGGTTGCTCTTCTCTGTATTTTTTTTAGAGTCTCAACATCTGTTTTATAATGTGGTGACCAAAACTGAATGCAGTACTCTAGGTGTGGTATTACTAAGGCTTTATAGAGTGGTATTAGCACCTCCTTTGATTTTGATTTTATCCCTCTGTTAATGCAACTTAGCATTGCATTAGCTTTTTTGACTGCTGCTGCACACTGCTGGCTCATATTTAGCTGGTTGTCCTCTAAGACTCCAAGATCCCTCTCACAGTTACTGCTATTGAGCCTGGTTTCACCCAGTCTATATGGGTACCTTTGGTTTTTCTTACCTTAAGTGTACTTTTCTCTACATTGAATTTCATTTTGTTAGATATGAGCTGGTAATCAGCAGGTTCTGGCCAGTTCTGGAGAACCGGTAGCGGAAATTTTGAGTAGTTTGGAGAACCGGCAAATACCACTTCTGACTGCCCCCGCCCCCATCTATTCTCTGCCTCCCAAGTCCCAGCTGATCGGCTGAGTCTTCTTTTGTTGCCCTACACAGGAGAATGGAGCTGGAAAGCAGGTTAATGGGGTGGGGACGGAATGAGGATTTTGCAGTATCCTTCCCCTGCCATGCCCACCAAGCCACATCCAGTAAAAAAAAAAAAATTGAACCCCACCACTGATCTTGCCCCCAACAATCTGGATCCTCATTTTACCAACCTCGAAAGGATGGAAGGCTTAGTCAACCTTGAGGCCCATCAGAATCAAACTCCAGGTTGTGGGCACAGATAGCCTGCAATACTGCACTTCAACCACTGTGTCACCAGGGCTCCTATCATGCAGAGTTTCGGTGATGAACTAGAACTGGAAGAGAAACTCTGAACATCTTGAGAACTTTTTAAAAGTAAACAGGGTCCATCAGTCCTTTGCAGATTATCTTTTTTTTTCCCCTAGATACCGAGAGAAGATGATCAATGCTAATCATATTTTCTTGGATTCCTGCAGCTCATTTGGGGGTCCATGCACTTGAGAAGGCTTTAGAGGCAGCCCTCCCCCTCAAATCTTGCCCCCTTGGCACACCAGCAATGTTAGGTCAAGGGTGGGACTGTTTTCAGTTTCAATAATTGCACATAATGTTGAGTTTTTCCCACCAATATGAGAAGTTTATTTCTTTTATTCCTTTTCTCTCTGTTGTAGGGAGTTGAATCTCTGCCATTTACCAAAAAGCAGAAGTTGCCCTTGAGTGTCTGACTGCCAGAGAAACAAAGAACAAAACAGGAAACCAGAACAATGCCTACAAAAGTTCCTGGGGTTTATTTTTAAACAAGACAGATAAATACATTTTCTGTTTCAGAATCCATTTTAACAATGCTATTTGTGCAGAGCTAACGGGCAATTCTGTTTGGTTAACGTTGGTTGTAACATTGGTTAACATTCCTGGAAATATAGAAAAACAGAGTGCCTGAAGATACTTCAGAGCATTTAGAGAGATTTTGCTGATTAGAAACTCTTTATGGACTTTTTGGAAGAAAAAACCAGAAAAAAAAATCAATTTATCGTCTGTGGTTTTGTTTATTGGATAGGGCAGATTATTGAAAGAAGAGGGTGATGTAACTTTAGAGAAAAGGGTAAATCTGCAATTGTATTTATAATTGCTGAAAAGAAGATCAGAGCCACTTCTTTATATCTTTATTATTTTCTTTTCTTCTAGCTTTTTTTCCTTTTAGCATGTTGGAAATAAAATCCATCTGGTTCAGTTCCAAGCTGGGAGAAAGGCACTGGAAACAAAATGGAGGCTGGAGGCTGATTGGAAAGAAAAGTTCCCTTTATTGATGAAGCAGAACCACCAACCACATGTAGTTCTGGGCAGCTGACAAAATGGAGCTGAGACTGGGTGGGTTTTTTCATACCTTCTTTGGGCTTTGTATTTGAGCTTCCTGTTCCTGTGCAAGAACATGTCCTCTAATATTCTATTGGCTGTTGTCAGATTCCTATGGGATCATGTAGGGGTTATGTAAGGGTCATAGCTGGCTCTATAGGCAAAAGAGGAAATGCAAATCCTAGGTGCTTGTCTGAGCTAACCCTCTCAACTTTTTTGGCTTGCCTAATTGCTTATTTGGAGTTTCCTGTCTGACCCAGTCTTTCTGAATGGATTACCAATTATCTGCATTTCTAAAAGCTGGCCTCCTCAGTTTCTGCTTGGGGCAGGGAGACTGGGGCTGGTTTCTGTCTCCCTTAAGATTTTTTTCCCCCATTTCTCCTCTAGAGAGAATATTCTATCCTGCCTTTTTAATATTTCCCAAACTACTTCATTCTTCTAGAAGGGGAAGGCTTCTCACAAGCACTTTCATTTTCTTTTTTATTTATTTATTTATTTATTTTTCCTTCTTATTCCATTTCAGTTAATTTTTACTCTTGTTTGTAAAAATTCAATATTTTTTTAAAAAAGAACATTTAGAGAAATTTGGTTTTAAGACCAAGTCCTAAATTTAGAATCTAGTGGGGCCATAAGAGTTGGGAACACTCCTTGCTTACAAACTCACTCTGCAAATTCCAAAATTGTGTTGCCAAGGTATGTAAACTGAGACTGTTCTTCATGACTAAAGCCAGAGAGTTGTATATGTTTTCTCAGGAGGAAAGAAATAAAAGGAAATTAAGACCCATCAAGCACCTAAGCCCTGCAAAGAGTGCTTATCATGGTTGTTTTCAGTGAAGGCCTTAAACATTATTTGAGACATCAGGGAGTTTTCCATAGTTCCCTTAGATGCTGATAGTTTTGTCCTATTCCTTTTACAAGACACCCTGTTGGGTAAAAATTGTTTTGCTGGCTCATATCAGTCCAGAACAGTGTTCTGTTTCCAGTAATGTAATACCATATGAAATTTATTGGGCTCGATTTAGAATTGGCTCATGAGTTAGAAGCTTGTTGAGTGAAGGTTTGGAAAAAGCAAAAGGTTTGGAAGAAGCATCTCCTTCCAAGCATCTCCTTGGTGCTGAAGATGCATACAGTGGCTTCACAGAGACTGGCACAGCCATGATCTGGCTTATGTCATTGGCAGGCTAGATAAATTTGGGAGGAGGGGTTGGAATTTCACAGGGATGATGGTAAGTAAGGGAAAGAAGAGGGCTGACCTCTACAGTGATGTCAGTTTAATGTTGGCTGAGGTGCAGAGGTGGTATTCAGGAGGTTCTGACCAGTTCTGGAGAGCCAGTAGCGGAAATTTTGAGTAGTTTGGAGAAGCCTGCCCCTGCCCCCATCTATTCTCTGCCTCTGAGTCCCAGCTGATCATCTGGGTCTTCTTTTGTTGCCCTGCACAGGAGAACAGAGCTGGGAAGCAGGTGAGTGGGGTGGGGAGGGAATGGAGATTTTGTAGTATCCTTCCCCTGCCACACCCACCAAATCACACCCACAGAACCAGTAGTAAAAATTGTTTGAATCCCACCACTGCTCAGGTGAAGTAAGAATCAGCTCAATTTGTCAGCAGAATGCAGGCATCCACCAGGTCCCTTCTCAAACTGGTTTCCAATCCTGGCAAACTCATATCCCTCCCTTCCTGGAACCTTGAATCAGAATGGATACCCTGCCAGATAATTATCCAGGTTCCTTCCATCCTTATTTGTGTATCAGTAATGCGAAAAGATCTTTCTCCTGAAGTTCTTGAGATCCTGCTAAGCATGGGGCCTCTTCTCTTCACAAGGAGAAATTCTCTCCATTTTCATCCACTTCTGGTGATGAATAGGCCCTGGAAAAGGAGGAAAAGGGGAGCAAGTCTGGAGCCAAACTTTAGTGTACCGTCCAGACAGTTTAGAGTTAATGGGATTTGGGATAGTTGGTTAGGAATTGTGAGCTGTTCCCTTAAGGGAAAGCATCATGGTAAATGTAGTTAAGGTCCTGGGAAATGTAGTCCATGTCATGTGGTCACATCTGTAATCTGGATTGGTCACTAATTTGTCCCTTGTTGGGTTGGGGGAGGCTCCTTCACTCTTGCCTGAATCCATGACCATGCAGATGCTTCAATCATAGCCTGAATCCTTTACCATGTAGCTGCTTCAATCATCATGGAGATGAGACCTTATTATCTTTCTACTCTTCGGCTTATTACTGTTTGGATGGCATAAAGCGAACAGAATAACTCCACAAAGCATCCACACGAAGTCTTTTTTATTGGTTCATCAGGCATCCTTATCAACTCACATTTATGATGAGGTTCTTCTTCTTTTTTTTTTTTTGAAGCAAAATATTTTAATGTTGGATAAACTGAAGGATATTTTTGAACAAGGGATCCAAATGTTAATTCTAATACTTTCTGTCTCTATAAATAAACGAAATAAAATTATGAAAAAGGAACAAGTTCTTCCTGACAAGATTGAAAATGATATGGAACTCATTAGGCGAGTTTCCACTCTTATCATTTTGAAGGTGTCTAACTTCTTTGAAACAATTCTGAAGGTGGTTAGCAAAGGAAGTGCAAACCTAATGTTCTTTGAAGGTTCCAGCTGCCCCTGGGCAAGAATGGCAAATTCTCTCCCTTGGTTTTCCCATCCTCTGGACACTCACTTTGTAGTTGCTTGGTGAGAAGCAACCATATGGGATACAGCTTGCGCAATCTCAAGTCCTCTCTTTCACCCATGAGGCCCCAAGGAGCCAATCTACTCATCACCTCCTTAGAAAAATATTGTGCCCTCTGTTGTCTGTCATCCCCCCCCACCATAAAGTCCATATAACCTAGCACCGGAATCTCTTTTCCAAGGCTACCCAGGGAAATATTTCTTGATTTCTGATTCTTTTACTATTGATAGTTGATCCTTAAAAGCAGAAACTATCCACCATTTCCATGTCTTCATTGTTAATTCTAAGACTGGTGGCTGTACCTATGGTTATGCATTTGATCTTTAAAGTTAACGTTAGTACATTTTTACTGTGCTCCTTGACTTTTATTACTAAAGCTTGCAGAACATTTGTGTTTTTGGCTAACAGGGTAATATCATCAGCACAGTGAGGTTACTGTTGTTCCTTCCTTTGGTGCCAAAACCATGGTTATTTTTTCCAATTCAGCTTCTCTGAACATATACACACAAATATACAAATCAGCAACAGGACACATAAAACATAGGGAAAGTGTATACAGCCTTGTCTTAATCCTTTGCCAGCCTGGAGCCAGACTGTTTTTCGATGTTTTATCTGCACTGTGGCTTCCTGACCTGTATATAGATTTTGCATGAAGACAATGAAATGTTTTGGGATTCCCATTTTTCTAAGCACATTCTATAGCTTGACATGATTGATATAATTTAAGGCCTTTTTATAATCAACGAAGCTCCTGTTGACCTTTGTGTGTGTGGGGGAGTATTCTTTGGCTTTCTCAATTTTCTAGTGTACATCAGCAATAACAAGACTCAAGTTCCTTACTTTTTCTAATGTCAACTTAAACATCTAGCACCTTTCTCTCTCTCTCTCTAAGTAGGCTCAAATCTTTTGTTGGATGATTCTAAGCATTATAAGCCACAATATAGTGGCCAGCAGGTTTCAATACCAAAACAAGAAGAATTAATAGAATGGGTAAACTATCACACTGTATCTTAATTTCACAAGATAGCAAAATTGAAATTTACTTTGTTGGAACCCTTACTGATTCTTCTTGTTTGCCATATTTTTGTAGATATTCTGTCAGTTCTTATAGCCTTCTGATCTGGTAATGAAGTCATTGAATTTTAACTCCTACCGTAGTAGTAAATATCCTTATATTTATTCTATTTTCTAAAGTATCTTGGATGTTGACATCTCTACTGTATAGAATACTAGTACACTCCTTCCATCTTCTTTGAATCTGCTATGATCTGTTCTCTGAACTGTGGTGTAGAAAGATAATAAGGTCTTATCCCCCTGATGATTGAAGCAACTGCATAGTAAAGGATTCAGCGAGAGTGAGGGAGCCTCCTCCAACCCAACAAGGGTCAAATTAGTGACCAATCCAGATTACAGATGTGACCATATGACATGGACTACATTTCCAGGATACCTTAACTACATTTACCATGATACATTCCCTTAAGGGAGCAGCTCACAATTCCTAACTAACTGTCCCAAATCCCATTAACTCTAAACTGTCTGGATAGCACACTTGGGAAGCTCTTATCCAAGAATGAGGACACTCTTGGATGGTGCTATGACCTGGAGAATCACCAGATAAAATGCTGTTTCTCAGACAGTTCTGGTCACTTTATCCACATCCAGTTCAATGTTTTATTGAGCGTCTCTGTTCGGCACATTGAATGCTGCCCTCTTCATTTTTTTTTCCTGTCTCTTTCTTCTATTTTGTAATGGATAAAATATTATTTAGTGTTTTTTGAATGGAATAGCAGTTGTGGTATTAGGCATCCTGTCAAGAAGAAGTGCTAACAAACGTCAAGATAATATCCGTGGCAAAAGTGCACTAAATTACATTTAAATTTGACTGGTTTGAAATGTCAAAGGTAACTACTCTCTTCCAATGACAGAAAATGTGGTTTTTTTTCCCCTTTAAATATTAGGAAATGGAATGGCTAGGAGCTCAAAGGTTTACTTATTAAATGCCTCTATTTTCATCTGAACTGGATAAAAAGGTCCAGGTATGGCTAATGGAGCTATCATTCTGAACTGAATTGAAATCATACACCATATGAGCTAGCAGATACGGCCATAGCTTTTAGAAATCCTTACTTGATTCTTACACCTCACATATTATGTTGTTAACGTTCGTGGCACGTGTACCATATTGGTAGGAGATTACAAAATGTCAGGAAAAGAAAGCATTTTCCAGTCCAGTTTTTCACCAAAGTGGACTATCGGTGCCTGGACTCAAACCAATAGATATATGTGAGACTTAGTAGTGAGAGAATTTCTTGTCAAGTAGGAAGGCAATGTCTATCTAGTTTCTCATCATCCAGGTTATCCCAGGAGTGCGTTTTCAAGAGGCAACTGGACTTTCTTGGTTTCTTTGAAGATGCTTCACTTCTTTGGAGATGTTCTAAACAGCCCTCTGCACCTGCTGCCGGCTAACCACAACATTCACAGTGATGGATTGCTTGTGAACACCACTCCGGAAGGGGATCCAAATGGGGAGGTGAATTTTGATGACCAACTATAGAGGGATATTTGGCTTGAACAATCAGGCCACTGTATGCCAGCTTTTAAAATTATTTTCCATAAAAGTTCCCAAATGGAACACTTTGGAAAACTCTGGGAAGCCCAAATGAAAGATTATTCTTTTGTCTGTAAAAGCTTTAATTTTCTCTCCTGATTATTTCCAAATCTGTCTCTCACCGAAACCAGTGCACATGTAGTCCTCGGCTTATGACCATAATGGAGCCCAAAATTTATGTCGGTAAGTGAGAAATTTGTTTGACTCGTTGGATGACGTTTCTTTGTTCAGTGAATCACTGTGGTTGTCGAGTTAGTCATCTGGTTGTTAAGTGAGCCCGGCTTTTCCATAGACTTTGTTTGCCAGAAGGTTGCAAAAGAAGGTCACATGACCCAAGGAACATTGCAACTGTCATAAATAGGAACCAGTCAGGGGTGGGATCCGACAGGCATAACAACCGGTTGTTGTGGTTAGCCGGCTGCAGGTGCAAACGGCTGAGGAGAGCGAGGACTCAGATGAGGGGCCAGGACCATTAGGGGAGTGGACTGCTGCCTTCAGAGATTGTGGGGGCCGGCAGCAGCGATGAGGAGGTCCCCGAGGACCTTTTTATTTTTATATTTTAAAAAACATCTCTGGGTGAACAATGTGGTTCCAGGTTTTTACATTTCAATACAAACATGACCAGGATTACATATTCAGCTTTCATATCCAATTTCGTATCATATTATTACTTGTTTCATTTTTCTTTAAATATTCTCATGCCTTATTTTACAATATTATCTATATTCTTATTCAATTTCTATATTCATTACACACATTTTCTTATGTCCGTCACATTTGCAAGTTTTATCATATATTATTATTCCAATTCATTGTTTAATAAAATTCATCTTAATTTTTATTATCCAAAAGTTATCCCCTTTCATTGTCAATTCTAGCTTGCCACCTCTTTACCTTATACATTTTCCCCACTTTACTGCTTTTGACCCATTATAAAAATGTATAACAATATAGCCATTTTAATTCTACATTAACAACAATTATCCCTTAACTACCATATATCATACACATATACATATATATACACACATACACATCCATATATATCTATATCTGTATCTGTCTCTCTCTCTCTCTCTCTCTATCTAAAAAATCAGATTCCACATGGTATTCCCTTTTCTCTATTACATATCATATATTGATTCCATACTCCATATTTACTTTATTAATCACATTGTTAAAAATTAATATTCTTATGATAAATTCTTATTTCCATATCTATTCCAGTTAAATTTGTATCTAGTTTAACAATGATTCTTAATAAAATATCAATTCCAATCTTTTCCATTTTTATATCTATATTCTTAAACACCATAATATGTTTCCATGCAGGATCCCTTTTCCTAATCCTCTTCTACTCATTGTTTCTGGCCCTCCTGACTAGTAAGAATATAAGTAGTCCATGATTTGTGCAAGCCACCCTGTGAGGGAGCAGAGACCTTGATTGAGATGTCTGTTCTATTAATGCCAGAGGTAAGTTTTCATGTACTTAAGATTTCCAGGGAAATAGTGGTGGTGGTGGACAACTCATTCAGCACCCTGGCCAGCAACTCAGAGTCCACATTCCCAGCTCTGGCCTTCTCTGGAAAAGTGGTGGCCCCTTTACAATTGTTACTCACAACTGGATCATCCTAAGAGGATGCCCACAATGCCCACCTTAGACTATCTACTGTGGACCTCACCCCATTCCTAAGAGGTGTGTAGAGGGGTGTGCATAAGCGCACCAATGTGCCTACCGTCCCTGTCCTAATGTCCCCATTTATTTGTACCCATTTCATGTACTCATAATTAATGTTTTAATTATATCTGCTATCTAATACATACTTGATAAATAAATAAAATAAATAATAAATAATGCCTGGGCCACTTTGGCAAGATTCTAGTTGTGTCCTCATTCAAACACAGCGAATGAATGTCTCACTCAATGCTCTAATTCACAGAGCTTGTTGTTGTTGTTAGTCACGAAGTCATGTCTGACCCATCACGACCCCATGGACGATGTGCCTCCAGGCCTTCCCTCTACCAGATGTGTCCTCTACCATCCTCCAGAGTCCATTTAAGCTCACGCCGACTGCTTCAGTGACTCCTTTCAGCCACCTCATTCTCTGCCTTTCCCTTCTTTTTCTTTGGCCCTCAATCGTTCTCAACGTTAGGCCCTTCTCCAGTGAGTCCTTCCTTCCCATTAGGCGGCCAAAGTATTTGAGCTTCATCTTCAAGATCTGGCCTTTTAAAGAGCAGTCAGGATTGATCTCCTCTAAGACGGACCGGTTTGGTCGCCTTGCAGTCCAAAGGACTCGCAGGAGTCTTCTCACAGAGCTAGGAAGTCTTAAAGGAAGAAGCTCAGCCTTGGAATGAGCAAAATAAAAAATGGCTGCTGAAAAATACCAGCCAAGGGGGAAAGCCACCCCCTCTAGGGTACCCTGGAAGAGCGAAGAGGCTCCCATTTTCCATCCCAACAAAGGGAGGTTCCAGGTTGCAAGGGTGCCTCCTTCTCCCCCAGCCTCTAAAACTCACTCTTGGGTTTTTGTTTTTGCCTACTTTGTATGCACCATTAATCCCCTGAATGGTGTTGTTGGCCTTGTGCCATTTCCTATTAAACCTGGATCTTAATGAGCGTTTGTCTCGGAGGGTTCTTTCTTCCTCCTTGCCATGTGTGCGTGCTCCAATCTCACCCAGCGCAAGGAGCATTAGCAGACTTGATTTCCGACTGCTGAAAGCTGGGGATTTTTGCTAGCGTTGTCTTCCCATACATCTGTCACACACTGCTTCTATTTATCCTGCTGCACACAGCTGCAAAAAGGGAAAGAAAGGGAAGCTGGAGAGAACATGTCTGCACACTGGGGTGTGATTTAGCACTGTTGCCTAAGCACAGTGTGCTGCCAAGGGCGGGGGGCTGGTGTTCCCCTCAGCTTCTGTTTGGAGGACACCTGCAGGCAAGCAGGTGAGCGACTGGAGGCAAACCCTGGGCAGAAATCCTATTGCCTGCTAATTCGACTCAGGGCACACAAAGGATTCAGGTGAGAGAAGAAATCATGATCCAAAAGGCGAAGGGCTCCACTAAACCATCAGGGAGTCTCCTCTTGCAACCAGGCGTTTGCACCCTGATTTTTCAGGCGGAACAATGGAACAAGGGTGTAAGCCAACATCTCTAGGAAGAAATTGGCCACTGCATCACTTTCACAGAAATTATGTGGGTATATTTTTGCTCCTGATACGCTGCGGATATCTTCTGCTTTCTCAAAAGTATATTTATCGAAAGCAGTCATGCCCTGCCTTTCCAGAAAGTTCAACGATAAATCAGCTTTTTCCCATACGTGCAGTCGAGCTTTTATGAGTGCAAAAAAGTCATATATTCTTGCTTAATAAATATATCTTTGCCTTTATACTTGCCATTGGGGAATATGACCGTTTTTCCTTGAACAAGAGCCTGGAGGAAGAAAAAAAAACACACCCTGAAATGGATTTCAGAAAAGAAGTGATAGCAGTCTGTTTTTAAAAAGGGTGTTCCTCTTTTTAAATAAGCACTTTTGCTAATCTCAGCAAAAGACATTTTTATTCCGCTTTCATGGTGGTTGGGTTTTTTTTTTTTAAAAAAAAAACATAAACCGAATGCTTGTAAAATGGGAATAATTGGAGAAGGGTTTGCTGGTGGAGATTAAAGATGCTGTAAACTTCTTCATCAGTACATCTTCAATTGTGCGCTGCTGTCACAAAAAGCACTACTGAAGGAAGAAAGATCTGAGACGATACCAATAATTCTGTCTTTCCAAGGCATGGGAATTCGGATGGGACAGCAGAGAGTTTTGTGAAAGCAGAGATATCAAACTTGATTTAATTGAGGGCTGCATCAAGGTTGGGTTTGACCCCGGAGGGTTGGAGGGGGGCTGTCTGGGGGGGGCATGGTAGGCATGGCAGGGGTGGGCATGGCCATGGTGGGCGTGACACTGGACTCATGTCGGGGGACACCTGTGGTGGCCAAGTGCTAAGGCAGGATTTGCCTCAGACCCTCCCTCATTGACATTATAATCTCCTTCCTTCCTCTCTTTCCTTATTTTTCCTTCCTTCCTCTCTTCCTATCTTTCCTTCTTTTTCTTTGTCTTTTCCTTTCTCCTTTCCTGTCCCTTCTTGCATGCTCAAATACAAAAGGGGGGAACGTTTCTCCTCTTGTTTTGTTTTTAGTTTGTTTTGATAGCCCTCTGCTGGTTAAAATGGAGCTCAAGGGGGGTGCACATGCCGGCAGAGGGCTGCAGGAGGCCGTCACACCCAAAAACAGAGCCCCATTTTTGCTGGCAGAGGCATGGGGGGGGGCTGGTTCTTTGCTGTTTCCAGGCTGGCTGTGTGGCCCTAGGCACCCCGTGGGCTGGATCTGGCACGTGGGCCTTGACTTTGACACCCTTGTGTTAAAGGCTGTCCGTGTCACCTCTACCATGTAAAGTGGAATGTTACAATCTCAATGGAAAGATGGACTCATTCTGATGCTTTCTTCCACAAAGGTGAGCCCATAATTTTTCATGTAGTTCAAAAGAAAAGGGCAATGAAATTGAACTGGGCACTTTTTCTTGAAAATAGATGGGTGCAAGTTGGTCTGAGTGCCAAGTAGACCTGCTTTTCTTTTCTTGATAGAAATAACTTCCTCTATCCCACCAAGCATCAAAGTTTGATGCCTTATTCAAAGAAAACTGTACATACCATACAAAAGGGACAATCAACAAGCCAAAAAGGGAATGGCAGCAAGATTACTTAATGTACAAAAATGGAAGGATGCCAAGGATAGTGTGACAATTGGCTTATACCTTTGCCTCTGTTGTCTTCTTCTTCTTCTTCTTCTTCTTCTTCTTCTTCTTCTTCTTCTTC
>NW_020769335.1:4142499-4162122 GCF_900518735.1 Pseudonaja textilis | reverse complement strand
TCTTCTTCTTCTTCTTCTTCTTCTTCTTCTTCTTCTTCTTCTTCTTCCTCCTCCTCCTCCTCCTCCTCCTCCTCCTCCTCCTCCTCTACCACCACCACCTTCTCCACCTTCTTCTCCTCCTCCTCCTCCTCCATCTTCCTCTTCCCTGCCTTCTTCTTCTCCTTCTCCAGCCTTTGGCTGTCTACTTTACTCTCCAGCGTCAGCCTGCAAGAATGACCTAGCAGACAAAACATTTGCTTTCATGATCAATAAGCTGTTTGGCTGAGTGGAAACATTTAACTTCAGTCCCCAAAATCTCTTATTTCCAAGCAGTTAAAGAAATTCGTCCAACCGATGCAACAATGGCAGTGGACTGAAATCGATGCTTACAGCCTTCCATGGGATATGTTTTTTTCAGTGAACAATCCTTTAAAATTGATATAAACAAGAAACAATATGGTTATGTCTTTGTTTATTTCCCTTTTTCTCAATCTAATGTAGTTTTCATATTGCCTTCAAAATTAATAACAACTTGTAATACGATATGGATGTACAGGTGTGTTGCACGGAGAGGCTCCTATAGGAAGGAGCTAAAAGGCTGGAAATCTCACTGTTGCCACTTAGATTCAGCAACGTGATGAAGGGGTGACATTTTCTGATCCAGTTGACTTTTCCTAGTCCGCTTACCAGTGGTGGTATTCTACCGGTTCGGCTCAGTTCGGCTGAACTGGTACTAAAAAAAAATGCTACCAGTTCAGCTGAACCAGTAGTAAAAAAAAATATAGATTTAGATTAGTTAGAAATCAGGAAATCATCAGATTTCTTGCTTTCTTGATAATCGAACTCATGCAGCACAGCTGATTCCCTCCCTCGCTGTTGTACTTACCTTCAAATTGCTTTTTTTTTTCAGTACTGAAGCCCACTAGGCCAAAAATGGGGATGCTGCAAAAGAAAAAAGAAAGAGGAAGAAAGAGGAAGGGATGAGAGAAAGAAAGGGAGGTAGGGGAGAAAGAAAGAAAAAGAAAAAGAAAAAAAAGGAAGGAAAGAAAGAAAGGAAGGAAGGAAGGAAGGAAGAAAGGAAGGAAGGAAGAAAGAAAGAAAGAAAGAAAGAAAGAAAGAAAGAAAGAAAGAAAGAAAGAAAGAAAGAAAGAGGGAGGGTGGGTGGGTTGGTAAAAGGAAAGGAAGGAAGGACCACAAACCTTGGCACGAGACACAGCTTCAGATGATGCTTTGAAACAACACAGCAATCCAGGGCTTGAAGGTACCAATCCCCTGCTCCAGAAAGTGACTTTCTGTCTTTTGACCCCCAGTCACATGACCACATAGCCATGCCCTCCCAGTCAATTACCACATAGCCACGCCCGCCCAGTCACATGACCACATAGCCATGTCCATCAAGCCACATCCACAGAAGCAGGAGTAAAACATTTTGAATTCTACCACTGCCTCCTACCAATAACTTTGGCTGTGCAATAGTCTTTAGAATAATTCTTCTGAACCTCAGAGGCTATTCAGATTTTGCATTTAAGATGCAGCATACACCGTCCATAAAACATTAATAAACCACACAGTTCATAATCTCTCCTGTGACTTAAAGCCAATGATTTCTATAGGAGGATACAGGATACAAATGGATCGATTTATTAAATCACTCATCCTCCTTTTTGGAGGGGAGGGGCTTATGCATTTGCCTTAATCTAATCTAACAAAGATTTTTTTTCCTTGTCTGCTTTTAGTACAAATTGTAGCAGTTCATTTTTTCCCCCCTCCAGGAATGAAATTGTAATTGGCAATTGAATGAATAAATAATTATATGGTCAGCCTCAGTTCCCTGAACAAATGAACTGGTGATGGGTCACACAATTGTTGGCACTGGTTCTCATTTCTTCTTCTCCTGCAAGAATCTTTGCAATGGAAAATAGCTACTGAACACCCTGAGGTATAGATTAACCTGTAGATGCATATTAATAACTTCGTTTAGGATGGGGCTTCTAAATTTCCAAAATGCTTCTAAAATGCAAAAATGTTACATTCTCGTTTCATTCTTGTTCGTTTCCTGAACATGATTAGAAAATGATAGTAAAACAGCAACTCTGTTGTTATCTCCATTGTTAGGAATGTTTCATATTCTTGTTGAAAAACTGGAAAACTATAGAGTATAAGGCTCCAACTACAGGACTGACAGATTGTATCAGGGTGGGCTTCAAAAATTTTAGCAATGAGTTCTCTGCCCAGTTGTTGGGTAGGCATGGCCATGGTGGGTGTGGCCTAGTCCCATGAGGGAGAACCTATGGCACGCGTGCCACAAGTGGCACGCACAGCCATTTGTGTTGGCACGCGAGGCACAGGCAAACTTACCTCACTGCACATGTGCACACCTCACAGCTGGTTTTTTTGTTGTTGCTTGGTTTGAGGCCTTTTTCGGCCTCCCAGAGGCTTGGCAAAAGCCTCTGCAAGGCTTTTCAGGATGTTTATAGGCCCGTTTCATCACTTCCTGTAATACCGGAAGTGACCAAATGGGCCTATAATTCAGCCTGAAAAGCCTTGCAGAGGCTTTTTCCAAGCCTCTGGGAGGCCGAAGAAGGCCTCAAACCAGCCGGAAAATCAGCTGTGAGGCCCAATGCAGGTAAGAGAGTGGCAGGAGGGTGGAGATTGTGTGCGCATGGGCAAGAGGTGTGGGGTGGGGGATGCGCATTGCATTCTGGGTGCTGGCATGCAAGTGCCTGCACTCTGGTGCAGACGTAATTTTTGGCACAGGAGCCCAAAAATGATTAACACACTGTATGGAGGCATTTTTGCCCTCCCTGCACTCCAGAGGCTTTCTTCAAGGTGAAAATGACCTCCCCGGACTCCAGAGGCCCTCTGGAAGCTGGAAAGGGGCCCATTTCCAGCCTTCCCAAACTTCCGGGAGGCCCATTTTTTGCCCCCCTCCCCAGCCTCCGCACATACCTGGCACTTACCTGCATCCAAAACGGGCAACTTGGGGACTCCTGGGAGGGGTGGGATGGGCAGGGCCACCCAGGAGTGGGATTTGGGGGTTCTCTGAGCTGCACAGTATCTTAGCTAGGGGCTCTCCCGAACCCCTGCGAACCCCCAGCAGTCCAGCCCTGCACTGTATCCAAAGTACCCATTGAAGTCTTGCTGCAACCAGGAGATAAGGAAAGTAGTATCTGCCAGGTTTGGGCAGAGCCATCTTTATAAATAATTCAAAATAAGAGGTGAGATTCTGTATTTCAGTTTTACTGGCATCATTAAAAGAGAAATTAATATGAATTAAGACTGGACCAACATTCAAAATATTCTTGGCAGGGTTCCAAACGAGCACATTAATTTCACCATAGATAAATGTAAAGTTTGCTGATCTAGGAAATATTTGTTTGATCTGTGCAATACATCACTTGATCACAGTCCAAGTGAAAAGGATCTTGGGATTTAAAAAAGACTAGAGGAATGCAAGTTGCAAGAGAAAACAAAACAAAATCAGGTTAACTCAATAAATAATCATATTCAGATCTCAAGAAATATTAATAATGCCATCTATGGTTTATGCGGATCTCATTCAATGCAATGTGTCTAAGTTCTCAGTACCACAAGTTGAAGACAATATTGACACCTGGAATCTGGGTATCAAGGATGCAAGACTGAGAGAAAAAAATAAAAGACAGGTGATTGTCAACCTCAAATACATGAGGAAATGTCCAAATGTCCACTGGGGTCCTGAATATAGGAAAAAGGGTTTATATTATTATTAGGAAAAAAAATTTGGAGACACCAGAAGTTTCATGATGGAAAGATTATGAATATGGTGGATTCCTGTAGATATATTTTGGGATGCTGAAATAAAAGACTGTATTAATAGACAGCCTGATGATGATGTGTCACAGAAATTGTCATGCCCCAGCATATAGTCTTTATATACTGTTGTTGCTCTCTAGCTCCATCTAGTGGTTGGAGGGACAAATACCAAGTATATTGTTTGAAGCTGACCCAACCCCAAAGCCCATCAGCCCTCACCCTCAAAACAAGTGCAGGCTGGGAAGCCAGACTCCATTTCCTTTAGCATTTGGAGAAGGCAGAAGCAAAAAGAAGAATCCATCTTAATCTGTGGCACATGGTCATCCAAGGACAAATCCACATCCCACACACAGAGCATCACTGGTGAGATTTAGATTGCTTGTATTTATTCACTGTTATGTTCAGCAGTAACTTAATACTGTCAATCTTGTATTTGGTTCTCATTGTATGTATCCTTATTTTCCACAGTTTCACCACATCCTGTTCTTTCAATAAAGCATTCAAATCTTTGCACATGGTCTGTTTTATTGGAGGATAGGTGGGTTTAGTTGCAGGTCAAACTGCACACAGACTAACATATAGTGAGGACAGAACAGAAGTTTTGAGAGAAACATAACCTTGGAGTTCCCTTTCAACCGTTGGTTATCAGAAGATTGGACACAGATATTTATCCATAAAGAAGATGTCATCTAGGAGGAATCTAAAAGAACTTTGCTCACACAATGCAGCAAAACAGAACCATTTTCTTAAGTCCCCCTGCCTCCAAGTGAAGGACACATTCCCTCACAGGAAGAGAAAATGAAGGGAAAAACCCAGGGAAGTAATTAAGAGGCAAATTAAACTTGTACTCCGTTTTGCTTTCTCAATCTCAGTTATCTTTCTTGGCCACAAGAGCATAGGACTATGGAGGGTAAGCTGGTGGCTTGAGATCTAGTTTTTATAGCATAAATATAAAAGGACAACTTGCAGTTTGGCTAACAGAATCCAGCTGAGTGACATTAACTGAAAGGCAAGGTTTGTTCCTCAATCCAGAAATTTTGTTTTATTTAAGTCAGATGGCAACTTCATTGAGTTTTTATAACTCAATGATGTGTCAAAGTTGAAAATGAAACAAATGAATATGTCATAAAATTAATTGCCGTACACTGACAATCAGGAAGTGCGACATCAAACAGGGAAGCAAATGTCTGGATTTGTTTAATCTGCATTATACATGTTAATTATGTTGCCTGCAGTTGGCTGATAATGAGCCACATGCAGAAGAGAAGAGCTACTTGATTGGACAACTCATGAATGGAAGACTCCAGGGGTCTTCTAAGTTGGTTTGTCACCATTCTTCATTAGTTTTTACAAAGACTAATTAAATGAATTAAAGGTACACGAGTAGAATCGAAATAGATTCATTGAGTAGAAATACTGGCAAAGATTAGAAAGGATATCCTTGCTGATCTGCGTCAATCTTATTGAAATATACCGAAATCAAAGGCATGAATTCAAAACAATGTAACTCTCATTTAGTCCAGGGGTCACCAACTTTTTGGACCTCAGGGACCATCAAACTCATAATTTTCCTAGAGGCCCTGGGAAAATCCCCCCAAAAGTGCAGGAAAATTCCCACCCCGTTTTCCTACCGATCAATCATTCTTTATTTAGGATCGCAGGATACCAGCTCCATTCTCAGGGAGAGATAGAGAGAGACTTTTGGCTTCATGCAAGGAAAGCAGCAGAAGCAGCAGAAGTCTTTCTTTCTCTCTCCCAAAAGTCTTCCAGAAATGAGTCTTTGTGAGACTTGTTGCACCACCACTTGGAGCAGGATGCCTTGCAGGGTCCCAAAGACTGATTTCTGGAGAAGTTTGAGGGAGAGAAAGAAAGACTTCTGCTGCTTTCCTTGCATGCAGCCAAAAGCAGAAGAAGAAAAAAGCGGAAAGAAGCAGCCCAATGGCCAGGCAAATTCCACCCTCTGCCCTTTCCCCTCACTACCTCATGTTGTTTGCAATGCAAGCAACGCAAGCCTTGTGTTCCCATGGGCCATGTGTTCCCACACAGCCTGGATTAATTGCTTTGGGGAGTGCTTCAGGGGTGATATTTCTCTGCGGACCACCAAAATTTTCTCAGGGAGCACCAGTGGTCCCCGGCCCACAAGTTGGTCACCAGGGCTTTAATGTCCCTCTGAAAACAGCCAGGTTGGAATAAAGCAAACATTTCTAATATTTCCACTCCAGGTTTCTAAACATTATGTTAGATATAATATAGATCAGGGGTGTCAAACTCAATTTCATTGAGAGCCACATCAGGGTTGTGTTTGACCTCGGGGGGGCTGGGGTAGGTGTGGCCTGGGTAGGTGTGGCTTGGGTGGGCGTGGCCAGCTCAACATCACTCGTGTCACCCGTGGTGGCCACATGCTAAGGCAGGACTTCCCTCAGACCCTCACTCACTCTCATTATAATCTCTTTCCTTCCTTTCTTCCTTTTCTTTCTCCTTCTTTCTTCCTTCTCCTTTCTTCTTCCTTCCCCTCTTTCCTTATTTTCCTTTCCTTGCTCTCTGCCCATCACCCCTTCTTTTTCTTTGTCTTTCCTCTTCCCCTTTCTCCTTTCCTGTCCCTTCTTGCATGTTCAAATACAAAAGGGGACACGTTTCTCCTCTTGTTTTGTTTTTAGTTTATTTTGTTAGCCCTCTGCCAGTGAAAACAGAGCTCAGGGTGGCCGTGCACATTCCCCGCCAAGCTCCATTTTTACTGGCAGAAGTACCATGGCCCCAAGGGCAGATCTAAGCACCCTGCAGGCTGGATTCGGCCTGCAGGCCTTGAATTTGACACCCCCGATATAGATAATATCACAATGTTGCTTTCATGGACATCATGTTTTCCAAGCATGTCTTGGAACATCAGATTCTGAGTATCATTTAGGGCTCCTACCTACCCTCTTGTAGATGTACTTTTCATGTCACTCCCTGTTCCTTAGTTTAGGAAACTTTCAGCTGAACTATATTGTGTTTCCGCAGACACAAAAGTGTCAAGTTCGAAGAGAAATTCAACAGGGTTCCTCCACTGAGTTATGACTTCTGTTAACTATCAGTCCCTCTGTTTTGGGGACTATACCAGCCTGAAGGTCCTATCCTTGGTTTATCACATGTCACAAAACAAAGTTGCTAGATTTTGTTGTTTATTCATGTCAGAAGCGTCACAATTGAAATAAGGCATCTGCAGACACAAAAAGGTCCTTTGTGGGACACACATAGTACCAGAGGTTGAAATGAGCACTCCCTACACTTCAGATGCTTCTGGATCAAAAGGATTAGCCAACTATAAGCTGATGCCCAGAGGATGCCCGAATATGCTAACAGCACACATTCTTCATGAAGGCTCCTTTCATGTCTCCTGATCTTGTTGCTAAGAGTCCATGTAATCTAAATAGGTCCCTGGTTCCTTCTTTGATCCAGCCCTGATCCTCCCAAAGCAAAGATAGCATTGGAAGCAAGAGAATATATAGGCACGTGCCCCATCTTCACTACAATCAATGCAGCTGTTTCCACCAGATCTTCTGAAGTAGACAGGAAGAGCACAGAACTGGAAAGTTTTAGGCGTGGAAAGCAATAGGTTCAGCAAATGAGATACTGAATTGCCTGTAAATTCTGATGAACTCCAGCATGTCAAAGATGATACTAAAAAGTCCAGCTTTTGTTTGTTTGTCTGTCTGTCATTTGTTTCAAATAGAACGTAGCTGATCCAAAAACAAATCAGCACTGGCTCTCAAATGTCATGAGTTCAGGAGGTGATGGATTGCTTTCAAACTCCTGCAACAGACTTGTGTGGCAGGCCACCGGGTTATTATTCATCATTATTTTATTATGAACAACACAGTAAAAGATGAGAGACAAAAGACAATGAAAAAAACTCTGGTAATGTTCTGAGAGAACCCCCTATGGAATGGTAGACTACACTACACACAGGGGTGGGATTCTACCAGTTCGGACCAGTTCGGGCAAATAAGATGTTAAATTTGCATCTGGTTTGCCAAACCAGAATTTGAACAGACTGACTGTGCCCACTCTACCCTTCCCCTCACAGAGTCTCCACATGGCTCATTTACGATGCAGGGTCCATGCAAAGGCACTGGGAAGGGGAAAAATGGGCCTTCCGGAAGTACCAGACCTGTTTCCGGCTTCCTGTGGGCCTTCAGAGTGTGAGGGAGGCCATTTCTGCCCTCCCAGAGGCCCAAGGGAAGCCTCTGGATCCTTGGGAAGGCAAAAAAATGGCCCTTCTAGAAGTTCCAGTAAGCCTCACCCACCATGGCTCCACCCACCCAGCAACTGGGCAGTGAACTGGTTGCTGGGATTTTTGAATCCCACCCCTGACTACATACTACTACACACTACTACACACTCATGTCCATGTTACTTTTGAAATCCTTGAATTGCAGGGATCTTTTCAAAGAACAGAATCCATTTAGCAGGTCCATGAAGAATCAAAAAGCTTTTGCAATCAGGACCTTCAATCCTGTTAAATTGCAAGTGAGGATTTTCAAGATGGCGAGAGAAAAACATCCCTTCAGATTGTACTACTTATTTTTTTTTAAAAAAAATCTGCATTAGATATCCATTTCAGGTCCATGCACTCGTGTTGTTTCTTGTTAGTTGTAATTAATGGCACAATAATCACAAATCTACCATGACTCAGATATTCCCTTTTAGCATGGCTGAAGGGGGAGGAAGGCTGGAGACAGAAGGGTAGAAGCAGATCTACAATTATTCAAGAAGACAAGATGTCTTCCCACTGTGATTTAAGATGTCCTGATTTCTCTGGGTAGGAACATAATGAGAAGGAGGTGACCACAGAATATCAAAACAGAATGGGAAGAGAAGTACAAATCTGAGGAGAGGAGGTTGTAAACGGTGCCCTTCCTAAAGCATACCTTGAGGCAAACATCTTGAGGTCCTACCTTGATGATTCATCACTAGGATTTCTGAAATTGGGTGTTTCTCATTAGCTTGCTTAAACACTTTTCTGTGTCTGAATTTTAAGAAGTGCTAAATTTCAATAATGATATTCTACTCAAGGAATAACAAACTCAACTGATGTAAAATAGATGTCAGTTTTAATCTTGTATCTACTCATTTGGGAGTCTATCTTTTTAGCTCAGCAGTAATAGACATTTATCTAAAAGTGGCAAAAATAATAGCTATGATTATAACATGGCAGGCTTTTCAGGACTAACTCCAACTTCTTGGATCAGGTCATGCCATGAACTTAGAAATATAGAACAATAGAGTTGGAAGGGACCTTGGAGGTCTTCTAGTCCAACCCCTGCTTGAGTAGGAGACTCTTGAGTAGGAGTTTTGGTCTGTGTTTATTGGTCTTGGAGTTTGCTGTGTTCTGCTTGATTGGTGTTTCTAATATCTTCGGTCTGTTTTGTGGCTTTTTTTGTCTTGATTGGCTGGCAACATTGTGTTTCCTGTATTGGAGGCTTTTAGTGCAGCTTGGCTCTGAGTAAACAGACAGCTATCATTTATTAGGAAGCTAGGTTTCATCTGGGTGCCTGGTTGGGGTGTGTTTGAGCTGGAGGTATCGGGGGAGTCTGCTTGTGCCCAGGTGTTTGCCTCTCTTTTGGTGTGGAGATTTTTTTGTTTGAGAGTGCAGGCTTCCAGATAATTGACAGTCTGGTGGAGTCCTCTCTTCTATTCATGCTTTCAGGTCTTTTTTCAATCTCTACGGCTTCTCTGATAATTCTGTAGCTGGGGTTTTCGAGAGTGGCTGGGGTTTTGGTGCCATTGAAGTCGATGCTATGACCTGTGGCTTTCATATGTTGGACTAGTGAGGAAGTGTGTTCCAGCTTTTTTACTGCATTTTTGTGTTCATCTAGGAGGGTACTTATTCTTCTATTGGTCTGTCCAATGTATGTGGCAGTAGTCAGACTTTCATAGCCGTTTCTATTTTAAATTTGGTGTTTTAAGTTTTAAATCTGACTCGCAGACGAACACAATACAGAAGCCTGATGATGGCAGATGAGATTCTGCTGAAACGTTGATACAACTTTAAAAGCACGACTACAATGATGTGGGAAAATACCCGAACGAAGCTGAATACCATACATACACACACACATACATACATACATATATTGTATTTTCCCACATCTTTATAGTTGTGCTTTTAAAGTTGTAGCAATGTTTCAGCAGAATCTCATCTGCCATCATCAGGCTTCTGTATTAATATATACATATAATATATACATACGTATATACATATTATGTTCATATACTTAATTTCTAATTTCATTTTTCTTTTCTAACCATTGATAAATAATTCCCATATCATATAAAATTCAGTTTCTTCTTTTTCTTTTATTGCCAGTGTTAATCTATTCATTTCTGCACATTCCAATATTTTCCTTATCACATTCTCTTCTATCGGAATCTTTTCACTTTTCCACTTTTGAGCAAATACTATTCTAGCTGCAGTTAATACATGAATAATTAGATATTTCTTTTCTTTACTATAACTTTCAGGTATCATCCCTGACAAGAATATTTCAAGCTTTAAATCTATATGTTGCTTTATCATCTTTTCAAATACATATGTATTTTTGTCTAATATCTCTTAGCTTCTACACATGTCCTCCACATGTGATAATATGAACTTTGCATTTTTGAAAACTGCATAGTTATGCCAAAAGCAAACAAAACTCAAACAAAACTTTATTTTGTGACTCAAAATAAAGAAGAGATAGAAATGGAATTGGGATAGTTTGGTTTTCTTTTTGGGGTAGTCTCATTCAGACTTTACAAGAAGACACACCTCTGTCTCAAGCAGAGTTTGTCACTGTATAAGAGTTCATGAATTGGAATGGCCATGGTAACAGGTCAGCCAATGGGAACTGTTTGGTGACTAAGAAACAGCACCTGTTGTGAGCCATGCCAGACAGCTTGGAGACTGGATGTGGCTTAGGGTCACATCCATTCTGGTCGTTCTGATTGTTTCTGCTTCTTGTCCTTGTACATGCTACTGGTTGCACGAGCTGCATGGGTATTGTATACATGCATCCTGTTTTGTATTATTGTATATAAACAAGTTTCTTCTATAAATAAATCCTGCTGAACTATTTACTTGTATGCTGGTTGGATTGCTGCAAACTCTGACAGAGTTCTGAGTTTCTGTCAGACAGGTGAGAACAAGTGAGGTTGCTGCATTCCAGTAAAGGCAAGATAACACATTTAACACTAAAACCCTTTTTACATCTTTCATGTTTTTTCCCCAGCAAAGGAAATATTGCTCATAACCTTTACAAGACAGGGATGTAAAGTATAAGTGTTCATAGCGTGGCAGTAATTGATCTTGGTCTCAACCTAATTGACATCCCTTAGTGACATCAAATATATGAAAGTATTAATTAATTGATGCAACACTACCAGAAGATGTTCTACATCCAACAGGGATAATGCATTATTCATTTATCCACTATGTTAACAAATGCATTTAACTAGGAAACAATAATGCTTCAACATGGCTTTATTTTTAATAGCACTGTTTCATCAAATCTAAGTTTAAAACCATTTGCAAATTAATCTTTTAAGGAAAAACAAAACAAGACAAATGTGAGAGAGAAATCAGAGTGGACAAAATGCTGGGAATATGGTGTTTCCAGCGTGGTTCATGTATGCATAGGTGGTTAAACAATGCGAGTTTCTTCTCTGACTTGAGTACAGATGATCCGAGTACAGATGACCTACAAGGAAGGGACCTTGTAGGTCATCTAGTCCAGCCCCCAGCCCAAGCAGACCCTACACCATTTCTGACAGATGGCAGTCCAGTCTCTTTTTGAAAGCTTCCAGTGATGAAGCCCCCACAACTTCTAAAGGCAACTTCTGTTCCATTGATTGATTGTTCTCACTGTCAGAAAATTTCTCCTTATTTCCAGGTTGAATCTCTCCTTGATCCATTATTCCTTGTTTGGCCTTCAGGTGCTTTGGAAAATAGCTTGACCCCCTCCTCCCTGCAACAGCCCCTCAAATGTTAGAACACTGTTATCATGCCTCCCTTGGTCCTTCTCTTCCCTAGACTAGCCATGCCCAGTTCCTGCAACTGTTCATTGTTCAATTTAATACTTCTCCACAAAAAGATTTCCACGCATCCAAGGCCCTCGTAAAGTAATTTCATGCCAATTTCTCTCTCCTTCTCTCCAATCCTTGTGCAAAGGCTGGGATTGAGGGAGAAGGTTTTTTTGTTTTTTTTTAAGAGAGGTGCCAGAAAAGGAGGCTAAGAATTTTGGTGAAGAATCCAAGTTTTCAGCAGTGAAATAAGCAAGACAGGATGGCTGAAGGTGGTAGGATCTTCTGAACTTACCATCTTTGTTTCTGAAGGGAGTAACAATTCCCGCCATGGAATGGATGGATGACCTTGAGAATCAGGGTTGAGAGATGCTGCTTAGGAAGCAATCAGACAAGGGAGGCATGAGCCTCCAAGGGGTTAATGGTGAAAGGAAGAAACCTAGGAAGAAGTGCAGAGAAGAGCAACCAGGATAATTAGGGGACTGAAGAATGGTTGCAGGAACTGGGCATGGCTAGTCTAGTGGAGAGAAGCACCAGGGGAGACATGATAGTGGTCTTCCAATATTTGAGGGACAACACCTGAAGACCCAACGTTGCTAGTTTCCTCCATGAGATGCCTAAGTTTAACCCTCTGGCTGTGAATCTCTGTGCCTCCCCTGGATGATATGCACTCTGAGAATCCATCTCCAGCATAAAGGTCATTTTTTTAACCCTTTAGAAATGACACGAGCTTGCTTAAAAAACCCTCTGAAAATAACGAGACCTGACAATAGCAATTGATTTCTTCTCACCTTGGACTCCCCTCTTGTTCTCCTTCTTCACCTCCTTGGTAATTCTTAATGATTGCCAGATGATGGTAAGGTTGAAAAATAAAACCAGACTTTCCAGCCCCTTTCTCTAGCTTTAGAATTTTGGAAGTTAAAACCCATCCCACTCCTAGGAAAATGAAATATTTTAGGATATACTAAAAAGGCAGAATATTTCCCCTAAAGAGAGAAGTGGAAACTCAGAAGCAGAAACTTACCTCAGAAGCAGAAGCTCACCCCCTCCCCTCACCTTTGTTAATGGGTGGGCCATTAAGGCTTGGGCCAGAGTATTCTACATAACAAAGCCCTCTACCCATCTCACCACCTGGCCTGGGAAGATTGCATCAGCCAGCACTCCGGTGAAGCCATGTGGTCCAGCTAAAAACCCCGCCCCTGGGAGTCTGACAGCCAATGGGATACATTTCTTGCACAGGAACAGGAAATACTAAAGTGGTACCCTACAGAGGGTGTATAACCAGAGGTGGTATTCAGCAGGTTCTGACCAGTTCTGCTTCATGCTTAATGTGGAAAAGAATGTAATTTTGACTTTGAGTGTTACAGATTAGACTGGTAGATCTTTATAGAAATGACTCATTCATATTATTATGGAAAAACAAAAGGCTGTGAGTTAATGCCCTATTCTACTGCAACAGAGAGAGTCGAAACTCAATGTTTCTTTTTCTTTTCTTTTCCCTACCTTTCCTCACTTCTCTCTCCCCCTTCCCCTCTCTATTCACTGCTCTTTTATTTCCTTTTGTGTTTTGCATTTTATAATATTTTATAATCTGATTAAAATGTTTGGGGGGAAAAATGGAAATCAGGAATTTCAGCACGGAAAACTCAGGGATGCTTCCACATTTGTTCTGTTGGCCATGTTATATCATGTCATTGTCTACATCTGGGCAGGGTTATTTCTGTCTCAGCTACAGGGTGCCAAGAAGACTCAAAGGCAATTTTTCACCTGCTGTGCTAGAGCTGCTGTATTCATTCATTCATTCATTCATTCATTCATTCATTTATTGACTTACTTACTTAACTTACATTCATTCAACGCACAACTCCAGGCAGCTAACAGTCAACTATTTTTTTTAAAAAATGAAAGAAACACAATTTAAAATAGCCAAATGTGGTTGGAGTAATTGAACAATTTACATCCAGAAACAGCAGGGTCTTTGATGTCTTATGAACAACTGGCGGAGTCAGAGCCATTCTGGATGACAGAGGTGGATTGTTCTTTCTTGAGGCTGGGGCCACAACTGAGAAAGTCAGCTTCCTAGGCCCTATTGGATGGCCTTCTTAAGGGACGGGACTCGAGAGTGTTCCCTACCTCCCAGAACTTGTGGGGAAAGTGGAAAGGACTGTAGAGAAGCACTCAAACAATGGCTCCTTGGATGTTGTTTAAATTTCATTGTGTGTTGTTATTGTTTTGAAATGCTGTAAGCTGCTCAGAATCTCTGTTGTGAAATGAGCAGCTGTATAAAGCAAAGGTAAAAGGAAGGAAGGAAGGAAGGAAGGAAGGGAGGAAGGAAGGAAGGAAGGAAGGAAGGAAGGAAGGATAATGAAAGGAGGGGTAAAGAAAGGACGAAGGAGGAGGAGAAGGAAGGAAGGATAATGAAAGGAGAAAAGAAGGATAATGAAAGGAAGAAGAATAATGAAAGGAGGGGTAAAGAAAGGAGGAAGGAGGGAGAAAAAGGATAATGAAAGAAGAAAGGAAGAATAATGAAAGGAAGGAAGGATAAAGAAAGGAGGAGAAAGGGAGGGAGAGAGGCTTAAAAAACCCAAATCAGATCTTAATGTTCCTGATCTCAGCCAGCTTTAATCATTAGCTGAGATCTGGAACATGAAAGATAGAAATAAATACACTTGAAGAATAAAATAAATAAGTTGAAGCCTGAATAATAATTTATCATTCTTTTTGGAAACCACTTCACTTCAGCTGTGGAAATAATTTTAGCCTCATCTCTTGGGATGTGGATGCTCTTACAATCCAATCTTTGGGATGGAGTGGGAAACCTTTTCTGCTATTTATGGTCTCCTAGAGAAGAAATCATCACAGAGCTTTTATCATCTTCAGACAAGAGAATAAAAAGCTATCTTGTGAATTCATTTCAAAATGAAATTGTATCTTTCATGAGAGCTTTAGAAAAATAATTGCAGTGAATTGCAGTTCAGCTAAAAGTCTATTTCAACAGAAAAGGACATCTTGTTTTCTAATTCTGTTATGGAATCCTGTCCACCAGTAAGAATCTCTTTCTTTTGCACAATCTTTTCAACTCTCTTGCACCTACGCTGGATAATAGTTCTCGAAAACATACGGAATCTCTCTCTCTCCTTCCTTCCTCTCTTTCTTATCCATCCATCCATCCATTATCTATCTCTTATATATATATAAGGGTCTTCATCACTTGAGGCGTTCAAGAAAGATATTGGACTGCCATTTGTCAGAAATGGTGTAGGGTCTCCTGTTTGAGCGGGGAAGTTGGACTGGATAACCTACAAGGTCCCTTCCAACTCTGATTAATTGTTTTCTGTTATCTGGTCAGTGTTTTCAGAAATGACAAAGGAATCAGCAGAGAGTTCAAGACAACCAGGACTGAATCTAACTGAAGACCAAACCTAAATCTAGAATGAAAAGAATTGAAGTTGTGAAAAGCCAGCGAGTCCTTCCTAAGAAATGGAGAAAAGACATATCCCTCCTTTTCACTCATGGCCTACTTGGAGAGCTTCCAGAAACTAGCTGAAGGTCCAAAGCAAAGCAGTTCTGCTGCAAGGAAATGCCCATCCCAGTTGGTTGAACAGCTCACTTCCTTCTCAGAATCCCAGGATAGTTCCTCCCTAATCAAAACACCACCCTTCACCTTCTCTGTGCCCGTCAGACTTCTCCTGTCAAGAAGATGCCACTTAGCAGAAAGATAAAATGATCAGTTCAGGTGCTGGATTGATTTACTTGGTTGCAACACCTGATTCTGGCTAATGGGTTTTGTTTGTTGTCAGCCATGTGCGTAAATCCTTTCCATATCCAATCTTGCATGCATTCCTCCTCGGAGTCGGAAGTGACCAGGAAAAAATCCCCATGAGCTCAAAGCGGGGCTGTCAATTTTATCTGTGCTACATCATTCGCATAGTAAATCACTCAATACTTTCCACTCACTCAACTGTCGCAGCCGCTTAGATCTTAATAAAGCATGAAAACATGATTGTTTTTACATGCTTCTTTCTTGCTGAATTTATTTCCAGAGCTGCTGTGGCTGCCGCCACAACGTTAGACTGAATAATTTGATATGTATCACTTGTGTTTTTCTCAAAGCTGGGAGAATGAAGAGGAACACAAAAGAGAGGCGGCCCAGAAACTCATAGGATTCATTCAGGGCCTGTTTAAACTACAGCCTCAGCTGTAATTCTCTCTCTCCTCCCGTGGCAATTGTTGTCTTCTTTCTTTCAGACTTCTTTCTGTTCTTCCTAGAGCAGAGGTGTTAAACTCAAGGCCCAGGGGCGGTGGGGTGCTTAAATCTGGCCTGCAGGGCTGCCCTGGAAACAGTGAAGGACCATCCCACAGTGCCTCTGCTGCTGAAAACAGAGCTTGGGAGAGTTGTGTGTGGCCCTCCTGAACTAGGTTTTCGCTGGCAGAGGATTGCAAGAGGCTGTTGAAGCCAGAAATGGAGCTCACGAGAGCCACATGTGGCTGTCCCAAGATCAGTTTTTGCTCTCAGAGGGTTGCAGGAGGCCATCACAGTTGAAAATGGAGCTTGGGAGCCCGATTTCGTTGACAGAATGCTCAGGCCACTACAAGGACCTCGACATAAGTGATGTCAAGTTGGCCATGCTCACCCTGGCCATGCCCACCCCAGCCACGCCCACCCCGGCCATGCCCACCCCAGCCATACCTACCCCAACCCCCTCAAGGTCAAACACAACCCTGATGCGGCCCTCAATGAAAATTGAGTTTGATTCCTGTCCTAGAGCAACCAACAGCTCCATCTGTTGAACAATGAATGGATAGGGCACTAGCTGTTAGGAAGGCTGCCTTAAGCAAAGGGTTTCAGGTTATAATCATAGAGTTTTTAGAACAGTTGCAGCCTTTGAGAACAGTTCAGCCCCCCGGGTCCACCCCATGCTCAGAGTAGTGCTATTAATTAAGGCATTCTATGCAGAAGCTCCCTGGTCAGTGGTGGGATTCAAAAATTGTTACTACCGGTTCTCTGGGCATGGCTTGGTGGGCGTTGTGTGGCTTGGTGGGCGTGGCAGGGAAAGATACTGCAAAATCTCCATTCCCTCCCCACTCCACTAACCTGCTTTCCAGCTCCATTTTCCTGTGCAGGTCAACAAAAGAAGACCTAGCCAATCAGCTGGGACTCGGGAGGCAGCGAATAGATGAATAGGTGGGGCAAATCAGAGGTGGTATTTGCTGGTTCTCTGAACTACTCAAAATTTCCACTTCTGGTTCTCCAAAACTGGTCAGAACCCGCTGAATACCACCTCTGTCCCTGGTGCTGTCAGAGCTGGCTTGTTTGTTTGCCATACTAGACAACATCATCTGTGCATGTGAGTGTGTTACCTAGATGGGTTATGAAATGTCTGCAAACAAAACACCAAGTTCAGCAAGTACCAAGAAGTCCACTGATTAAGCCTAAAAGTACATATATTCTCTTGCATCTGCCAGAAGACATTCAGAAAAAGAGACTTCACTTCTCTGGGTCGTTGGCTGCACTATCAAACTAATTTTACTCTTAAAACATTTTTCTCTTTCCCTCCCTCCTTCCCTCTCTCCCTCTCTTTCAAGAAGCAACCTAGAACTAAGGAGAAATTTCCTGTCTGTGAGAACAATTAATCAGAGGAACGACTTGTCACCAGAAGTTGTTGGTGCTCCAAGCTTTTAAGAAGAGATTGGACAGCCGTCGGTCTGAAATGGTATCTGGTTTCCTGCCTGAGGAGGTTGGACTAGAAGACCACCAAGGTCCCTTTCAACTCTGTTCAGAAGATGTTGGTATAGTTTCTTGCTTGAACAGAGGGTTGGATTAGAAGACTTCCAAAGTCCCTTCCAACTCTATTATTATTCTACCATTTTATTATTCTCCCTCATTCCCTCCCTCCCACCTCCTCTCTATCTCTTTGCCTCTTTATGGGGATCCCTTCCTGAATGAGGCCATGAAGAACCTTGAAAATATTAGTAGGGAGATGATCCATGTGAAGAACTTTTCACTTGCTTCTATTGAAATGTCCCTGTGCTGCTTTTAATATTATTTTCATCTAAGATATTAACCATCCTGCACCATTTTGGGATGTCTACAAATCTGATTCCTTCCACTTCTTCGACTAAATATTTCATAAGAATATTGGACAGTAGATGATCCAAGATGGCATCTTTTTGATCTTCTCTACACCGAGGATCCACTGATGAGGATTTTTTTGAGTAGGATTTTTAAGCCAAATATGTACCTAGTTATATTACGGGCATTATAGCAGTAGCACTTTTGGGGAAAAAGTTATCTCCACAAAGACAATTCCGGGCATAAGAATAAGACTATATATTATCTTACATTCTGCCTTTTTGACTGTCAGACCATTCCTTTCTGGATATCAAATCTTTAAATCACCCACAAAATCTTGAACTATATCTTCTCTCAATCAAATACTTTCACAGCATTTAAAAAGCATCCCTTTCTGGCATATTGAGTTTCTAGAATATTTACAGCTCTGGGCAGTAATAGAAACCTCTGGCCATTTAAAAGTAAATTCCAAGTAATTGATAATTTGATGTACTATTGATGTCATTAATATTAATGTTTACTCTTTTAATCATAATTTCTAAGCATTCTGTGCCCTAATTTGAAGATAAGTTAAATGTATATATCTGCCAAGCAATGTATTGCCATCATAAATAAATGACCAGAAAAACAAAATTTTAAGTGATGGTCAAAGTTTGAAAAAGATTGGAGTAGAGTACTGCCAAATATGCTTTTTTCAAAAGGCAACTGGACTTTCTGGTTTTTCTCTGAAGATGTTTCGCTTCTCATCCAAGAAGCTTCTTCAGCTTCAGAGGGTTGGTTGCTTCTCCCTTCGCACTCCAGACCCCATTTTTTGCATTTTTGGTTATTTTGGGTTGAGAAGCTAAATTCAATATCACTGAGAAAATGCTTGGTTTGATTGAGTAAAGGGAACATACAGCCTGATAGTGTGCTAGCAGTGTGTGGCACCAGCCAAAAAACCCAATGCAATCCTATATTGCATTAACAGGGATAGATTCAAGATCACATGAAGTGTTAGTACTGCTTTAATAACACCCTCTTAACACCACACTTAGAATACTGCATCCAGTTTTGGTCACCACAACACAAAAGAGATGTTGAGACTCTGGAAAGACTGCAAAAAAGGACCACAAAGATGATTAGGCATACTGTATATATAGTTATACCTATACCTATAAAAGTCCTCAAGGTTAAAACATATGAAGAACACTTGCAGGCATTGGGTTTGTCTAGTCTAATGAAAATAAGAAGCGGGGTGACATGATAGCATTGGTCCAATATCTGAGGGGCTACCACAGAGAAGAACGGGTCAGCCTATTTTCCAAAGCACCAGAAGGCAAGACAAGAAACAATGGATGGAAACTAATCAAGGATAAAAGCAACATAGAACTAAGGAGGAATTTCCTAACAGTGAGAACAATTAACCAGGGGAATGGTTTGCCTTCGGAAATTGTGGGTGCTCCATCACTGGAGGGTTTTAAGAAGAGACTGGACAATCACTTGTCTGGCATGGTATAGGGTCTTCTACTTGGGCAGGGGGTTGCACTATAACACTTCCAAGGTCCCTTCCAATTCTGTTATTCTGTCTGTAGGAGATGCACATTTACAATCTGTACTATTTCTACCATGTCTTCAAGGCACAAGTAGCTAGTATATAAATGAAAGTGCCTAATACTTGATAAGATCATTAACCTGGCAATTTTCATTATACATGACACCAAACCAGGAGGCCTCAGGAACCTCAAGCCATATAT
>NW_020769335.1:4122184-4142489 GCF_900518735.1 Pseudonaja textilis | reverse complement strand
GGGTGTGGCCTAGTCGACCTCCTGCACCACAGTGGGAGTAGGTGTTTTTGCCTCCCCAGGCTCCGGAGGCTTTCCTCAAGCCTCTGGGAGGGTGAAAACAGCCTCCCCGGGCTCAAGAGGTTCTCTGGAGGCCTGAAACGGGCCCATTTCCAGCTTTCTGGAGGCTCAGAGAAGCCCTTTTTTCACCCTCCCCGAGCCTCCACACAGGCCCTGTACTTACCTGGGATCCAAAATGGGCCATGTGGGGATTCCTGGCAGGGGCGGGGTGGGTGGACAGGTCTAACCAGCAGTGGGATTTGCTGGTTCACCAAACCAGCCATAAAATTAGCTACCTGTCTGGTATCGGTTCGCCTGAACTGGGGAGAACCGGTAGCAGCCCACCTCCAGATATAAGGGCATCCCCACAGAGGGTTTTTACTGTATACTGCTCCAAAATCAGTTTTGCCTCAATTTCACTTCCATTTGCAGTGGATTAGAATATACTGTACAGCATAATGTTCTATAATCTTTTCTATATAGTTTATTTATACATTTTTTAAAATAAACATAAAAAAATCAATGTTTACATGAACAGTGTGTTGTCTGGGCACAGTTAATTTTGAGAAATAGTCATAGTAATAATAACGATAATATTCATAATTGATAATGATCACATAACAATCCTATTTGCTTTTCCATTTTAATAAACCTTCATTATATAATTAATCATTATCTTAAGCTTTTAAGTTTCTAACTTCTCTTTCTGTTAATTAGCCATTGGTAGAATGAATCCCCTGTTACAAAAATATACTGTTTCTTCCTTCTCTTTAATTTTAAGTGTTCAAATGATCAAATGGGATATAATCTGTTTGTGTCGCCCATAAGATTAACACTGTGATTGTTGTTCTGCTGTGGCTCCTTCTCTTGGTAATAGTGAAATTTAATAAGTGCCCAAGTGAACAATCACATTTTCAGGATCTCGAAAGTGCAGCTCTTTGAACCAGGAAGAAAACTGAATGTATTTAAATGCTTTCAATTATTTACATGGCAATTTTGTTTTGAGGAAGGTGAGATGCATCGAGGAGGGAGAAAGGGTAAAGTTTCCAGGGTTATTGAGAAATATGTGGTAATGCATTGCCGCCCGGTTCCTAGAATACACAGGAGAAATGTTGGGCATATCTGGCTTCCCCCTCCGCACCAGAGAACTGGGAGGGGTTGCCATGGCAACCCCGTCTGGGTAGACACAAGTCCAAGGCAAGGCTTCAGGTATCTTGACTCAAAGAGGTTCATCTTTCTCTGTGGGCCTCAAGCAGATTCACCTTTGTTAGAACTGCTTGCATTTCTCAGGGTTAAAGCTGCCAGACTTTTCATTCTGCTAAGGCCGAGGGTGGCTTTGTTTTGGTTACACAATGAGACACCACATCAAGAGCAGCCGAAAGCGTTGGTGGGAAGCCTTTACACCCTCAGCCAAGAGGAGGTCCTGCTGAAGATTGTCGGGCTTATCTGAAAATAAAATAAAACTTGCAAAGGGAAGCATCGCTGAGAAGATCACATTCTTTATACATGAGTACAAGTCAGAGGTAGTATTCAGAGGTTCTGACTAGTTCTGGAGAACCGGTGGTGGAAATTTTGAATGGTTCAGAGAACCGGCAAAGACCACCTCTGACTGGGGATTTTACAGTATCCTTCCCCTGCTACTCTCAACAAGCCATGCCCACAGAATCGGTAGGAAAAAAAATTGAATCCCACCACTGGTACAATGAGCATAAATCCCTTGGGGCGCCTGCTATCCTGTGTTTCTGGGGTGAACCAATCCAGATCTTGGTGAAGTTTACATCATCCATCAACTTCGACTTTGACTTTGACTTAGAATAACTTTACTGTGACTTTAAATGCATATTAATCGGCATACATTAAAATGAGATTTCATTGTATGTAGCTCTCATATAGGGCCTTCACCTCTAATATACACTATGTAAACATGACTAAATAAATAAATAAAAACTGTGCATATACGCACATATATTATGGCATGGAAAAACAACACAGTCTAGTTTGAACGTGTACATGTACATGTCGAGAAAAACTAATCTCATGAGTTTACCAGATGGATGGCCTAGGGTAGGAGTCTCAACTTTTTGGACCTCAGGGACCACCAAACTCATAATTTTAAATCCTGTGGACCACTAATATGAATTTCGACTGATGGTGCCTTGCTGATGTTGGTAGGAAAGTCGGTCCCTTATTCCAGAGCTGCAGTAGTCACAGGACTTGTGCTTTGGTCATCCCGGAGCAGCTGCTCCTCCACCTGGGTGCACCAGCCTGCCATGGACTAGAGGAGCTGCTACTGCAGCTCTGGAATATGGGACCGACTTTCCCACCAATGTCAACAACCCACCCCGGGGCAGATTTCCCTCCCCCGCCGTTGGTCTTACCTTCCAGTCCCAGCTCGCATGACTCTACTCAAGGTAAGGTTTGCACTTGGCCAAAGGGTGGGGCCCAGCAGGTGGGCCGGACATGTGGGTGGCACAGCCTGGATTAATTGCTTTGGGGGGGAGTGCTTTGGAATGTGGAGAACCACATTTCTCTGAGGACCCACAAAATTTTCTCATGGACCACCAGTGGTCCCTGGCCCACCAGTTGATAACCACTGGCCTAGGGAACAAAGCTGTTACAGAATGTGGTAGTCCTGCCAGAAACATTTCATGAAACAAAAAGAAGACGTAGGATTTTCACATAAGCTCAGGAGATGGATGGTGACAAGAAAAACCTTTCATGCCCTGGTCCTCCATATGATAGAATTGGATTGGAATGAGAGAAGAAAAGATTTAGTCCTCCTGCAGCACAATCTTATTCGGATCAAACAACAAAAGACAATGCAGAAGACCTTTAAAAGAAACCTCCTTACAGAGGGGAGCAACAGAAACAGACCGTAAAGTGGGTGTGTGGGGTCTCTAACAATGTTTAAGCACATAGAACTTCTAAGCAGTATCCTAAATAAAGGGAGGTGAGCTTCCTATAGTCTTCTCCATTGTCCTCACCACTCTCTGTATGGACTTTCTATCTGAGGCATTGCTTCCACCAAACCAAATAGTGATGCAGTTTGTAATCATGCCTCTGTAAAAAATGGCCAGGACAGAAGGAGACACAGGAAATCCTCTCCTCCTCCAACACAAGAAATGCAGATGCTGGTTTACACGCTTCACTAAGGATGATGTGTGGAGAAACCAGTTCAGATTGTTAGTTATCTGCACCCCCAGATACTTAATACTGTTGATCACTTCTATAGCTGCATCCTTGATACTGAGTGGAGTATGACCATGCTGGTTTGGACAAATAGATATAATTTTTAATTAGTTTGTCAGAATATAAACTACAAAGAAAATGAAAAAGAGAGGAAAAGTGGAAAGTATGGGATAGAAGGAGAAAAAGAAAAGGAAGGCATTGACTTCTGACTCTTTTTAGCCCAGTCGAAGATAATAACATTACAGTTTCAATGTTTTACTTTCACACAGTAATATAAACTAGCCATTTCTTTGACAACAAGTCTATCTAATCAGCAAAACCAAAATCAAAGTGTCATTTTTTTCCCTCACAAGCACAAAACTCAGAAATGGTTTCCAAATGTAAACAAAATTAGATATGTTCTTTTCTTTGAATAAAGCAATCAATTTAACAATTTCTACTCTTTTTTTCTTGCTGTGGGAAATAATAGATATTCTGTTTACACTTAAATAATCTTTATAGACTATCGTAATTTATGTTGACAAAATTTACTATGCTCTCTCAGAATCTTCAAACTTAAAAGGGAAAGGCCAACTTGGAATAATAGAAGTTGCATCTGACAATATCTGGAATGCCCTGTAATCTCCTGCAGGTTTACTTAGAGACAAATGAAAATAATCACTTTTTTCCAGATCAATGGGCAAAGAAATGCTGAAAGTGAGCCTGCAAGTATCTTCCAATGACCTTCACTTATGCCAAGTTCTTTGTTCCTTCTTCTTCCTTCCACTAATGTCATTTGAAGAAGAAGTTTTCCTCAAATTTATGCGAGAAAAGAAATGCACATGTTTATTTTGGCAAACTTGTGCACATGAAGACCATCTTTCTTACCCAGGCATATTGCATTGTTGGCACTATTTTTTGGATTCAGGACCCTCTTCTATTTTGGAGACTTCATTCTTACCAGTTGCAATCCAACTGGAATCCCAGATTCATTCTTCTTCATGATCTTTGCATTGGTTGGCATGTCAATGAGACTGTGAAGAATTTGTAGACTTTGTAGACAGCTTGGCGCTGTCAATGAATACTTTAGCTTCAACCATAACAATACAAGAGCACGCAATAGATACAAACTCAAGGTAAACCGCACCAAATTTGATTGCAGGAAATACGACTTCAGCCACAGAGTGGTCAATGTCTGGAATCCTCTACCTGACTCTGTGGTTTCTTCCCCAACCCCCAAAAACTTTAACCTTAGACTGTCTACTATTGACCTCATCCCTTTCCTAAGAGGTCTATAGGGGGCGTGCATAAGCGTACCAACGTGCCTACCATCCCTGTCCTATTGTTTCTGTTTTTAATTTTTCTTATATGTATCCATTTCATGTATTCATAACTATGTTTATACTTATACCTGTTATCTTATAATCGCTTGACTGACTGACTGAATGAATGAATGAATGAATGAATGGGATGTTGAAAGATGTGAAACTCAATGATGGACTTGAAACATTTTCCCTAAATGAAGCTAGGCTATCTTAATGTAGGAAAAATTCCCACTTGAATATAGTGAATAGTTCTATGTAGTCCAATATTCTACTAATAGTTAGCTTTGGCTAAGTTCAGAAAGTCAGTGCCATCCTCCTGTTTTCCACCAGCTCTTCATGTTTAGATTCCCCTTCTGTTGAACTTGATGATCCTATTTAGGCACGATGAAGGATTGTACCAACCATCAATCTCTTTCCCACACAGAACATAATTTTTCTAATCTTGTCTTGGTTGCAGCACTGAGTTGTGAATATATTCAGTAAAGATGTGCTTTCTTATCTCTGTCTAATGGGGCCTCCATCTCCAAGTTCTAGCATTATGGACTGAATGTATATTTAGTCATTCTCAAAACATACAGATTCAAATCAGTGGGATTCAGGCTTATAATTAATTAAATTCCATTGGTTTCAATAGGCCTTCTCTATACAAGGTTCTACTCCAAAGGTGTCAAACTCATGTCATCACGGCAGCATCATGTGATGTATTGGGACTTTTTTCCTCTTTGCTAAACAGGACGTGGGTATGGCATCCAGCCCACGGGACAGGAATTTAATAGCCCTGTTCTACTCAATGAGAAGAAGATAGCATCTTAATCAATGGTCCTCCTTTTCATGACTGTAACGCATTAGCTACACACACCCACACAAACACAGGGAGGGAGGGAGAGGCAAGTAGGCAGATCCAGGATAGATGATAAATAGATAGGTGATAAATAGACAGATTATACATAGATAGTAGGTAGGTAGGTAGGTGGGTGGATGGATGGATGGATAGGAAGGTAGGTAGGTAGATAGATGAATGATAGATGGAAAGACAGACAGATAATTCACACACAGGCACATATATGCTTACTTACTTACCTTTGGCTACATAGAAAGGGGGAGAACACAGGTATTTTTATAGATATGACATGGACATGTATTTTAAAAGGGAGCTTCTTGGAAGTAAGGAAGAATATTCATTTGGAAAAATGAAACAAGACCTTTGTTATAGCTCTGTAAAACTAGCAATTAGACAAGATGCAGATGAATGGAAGCCTCCATCAGTTACTCCTTTTCTTTCCTTTGATAGAAAGGTAGAGGTAAGGTACCTGTAATCAGTGGCTTTCCAGAGGCAAAGCCATTGTCTGGACTGTGTCCTGATTGTGCTACTCAGAAGACAAAACTTTGAACTACAACAAATCCTGCACACCAGCAATAGAAGAATTCCATCAAGGGTTCAATGCCAGGATGGGCTGCTGGGGGTTTGCAGAGATTCAGGAGAGCCCCTAGCTAAGATTCTGTGCAGTTCTGAGAACCCCCAAATCCCATTCCTGGTTGGCCCCGCCCACCCCCACCCTGCCCCTCCCAGGAGTCCCCACGTGGCCTATTTTGGATGCAGGTAAGTGCAGGGCACTTGCAGAGGCTCAGGGAGGATTAAAAAGGGGTCTCCCAGAAGTTTGGGAAGGCTGGAAATGGGCCGGTTCCTTGCTTCCAGAGAGCCTCCGGAGCCCGGGGAAGCTGTTTTTACCTTCTTGGAGGCTCAAGGAAAGCCTCCGGAGCCCAGGGAGGGCAAAAACGCACCCCCCCACACACACACCATGGTGCAGGAGGCCAACTAGGCCACACCCACCATGATCACCCCCACCCAGCAACTGTGCAGAGAACCCTTTGCTAAAATTTTTGAAGCCCACCCCTGGTTCAATGCTGTATTAAGAATCATTCGTTTGTCTTGTTTTTCCCCAGACATCAAGGCAGTGCCGCAATCCAAGACCAAAAAACCCCCGCTGAACTCCTCTGGGAATAATTTGAATGCACAATTGAATGATGAGATAAGAGCTGGGGAGTGGAAAAAGCAAAAACAGATTCCAGGTAGAAAATATTCAGCAGGGAAGAAATTTAGCTAACCTACAGAAAGAAGAAAGAATTGTCCAAAACACAATGCAATGAAATGAAATGAAAATGAAATTGAGCTTACCCAAGACTGGAAGTGTGATAAGATACTAATAGAGGGGGAAATAATTGAAAAACTATTTGAATACACAGAAATGAATAGACTGACACTAAAAATTAAAGAAAAAGAAGAATCTGAATATTATATAGTATGGAATTTGTTTTATCAATGGATAGAAACTTGTGATGACCCAGGAAGCAGCACATATGCAATAAATTCCCAAACGTAAATAAATTTCCTTTAATGCCTCCAACTTGGCCTCACTGTTCAATTGTTCGCAGTTGGAGATTAAACTCTTTCCAAAACAGTCTTCAAATGAAAGATATGCAGTCCAAACTCAAAGAACAGATAACGGAGAAATAAAGAACCAAAACAAACCGCACTGAAGGAATTTCCACAACAGAGCAGGATAATTAATTACAAACTTCCAGAAGATAACAAGGCACAGTCCGTTGGAAGAATGCCAACTAAGGTAAACCTCAGCCAGAAATAAAACACGCTTTGCTTCTAGCAAAGCTGTGTTTTAAACGACCCTCCTTTATACTCTTCCCCCCAGCTGCAGCCAATGAGGGGATCGTGGCTGCTTCCTCTCCCATAAGCCGTGTTGTTCCCTTCTCCGTTTTTCCCTGCATGCCCTAGGATGAAGAGGGGATGAGCCTGGGTCTTCCTCTGACTGCCCAGCCGTCCTCTGCCCTTCCCCAGCCTCCTCCACAACCTCCAGAGCCGCACTTCCACTCCCTGTCAACTGTTCCTCCTCTCCCTTGGAGTCAGCCTACAACAGGAGCTTGACAGAAAATAGAATAAATTAAAAGGGATTAGATGTATTCATAGAATAATAGTAGGAATGAATGTAATAGGTATATTGGATTTCATTTATACTATGTATATGGAAATGTGATTATTGTTTATGTTGTTAAGATGAATAAGAAGAATGCTATTAATAATGGACAAGTAATTTCTAATATGTAATAGACACACGATGGATATGGAATGGATTTTTTTTTTGTATATAAAAAAATAAAAGAAGAAAAAGAAGAGGAAATTGAGCCAAAAATGCAATTGAGTCATCATGCAAGCTGCAGACTGAAAGACAGAAGGCTCTAGGAAAATGAGTCTTGCAGATCTGGGGTGGCAAAAAATAAAAATAATAATACAATTAAAAAAAAACAGAATTTGGTCGTGGCAAATGGAACAAAAAGAATCTGCATTAATGGCAGCTCTTTTCTCATAATGAAGTGCTCTAGCAAGCAAATGTGTTTTAAGATAACACTCTCAATAAACCAGCTTCAGATAAGAAATGTTAATTACTATATTGCCTCCTGAATTAAGTCCATGTAGCTGTTTATCCCATTATCACCGTATTTTTTTTTGAAAGAAAAGCAATAAAAATCGTGATTTAATTTTTTTTCCTTTTCAATGTATAGACTGCACCGACATCTAAAGTAAAATCGTGCAGAGCTTTTGAAGACATCTTTCCAAACCCATTAGAGAACACCAACTTTAGCCAAAAAAAAAAAAAAAAAAAAAAGGAACGTGACCAATCTGTGCAAATTCCAAAGCAGATTTTGAGGAGGAGTGCATAGCAAAAAGCATAAATAAAAATATTGGTATTATTTCCTTGTTTATGACGAGGGCTTCCATGCTGTTTTACTCACTGGAAATCAGATGATCAATCTGTCAGACAAAAGACATAACATTTTCGCAGAAGGAGAACAGGGAAATTGCAGGAAAAAAATGAATGAATCTTTCACACACACACACCATCTCTTTCTCTTTCCATCTCCCTCTCCCTCCTTCTGCCTCTCTCCCTCTATGTCTCTGTCTCTCTGTCTCTCTGTCTGTCTCTGTCTCAGTGTGTGTGTGTGTGTGTGTCTGTCTCTCTCTGTGTGTGTCTCTCTCTGTGTCTCCCTGTCTCTCTCTCTGTCTGTCTCTCTCTCTCTGTGTCTGTCTCTCTATCTCTTTCTTTCTCTGTCTCTCTGTCTCTCTGTGTGTGTCTCTCTCTTTCCATGCTCAAGCTGGCTTTTTCAGGAGGCAGATATATAAGCCGAGACAGATATAGGTGCCAAGAGATTAAGTGACAGGTCTAATGCACAAATGAAAAATAAATGAATGCCCAAGCCCAGTAATATCCATCCAGTAGTTATATTTTTTTTAACCAAGCTTGTTGAATTAAGAGCCTACCTGTGCATCCTTTTCCTGGTTTAAATTAAGCTCTGGTGTCCATCGTGGGCTCATTTTGTTAAGGCTTTTATGCTAATTCAATTGTTTCAACCCCAAGCAGCAATATACAAATACACAATAATGCGGCAATCAAAGATACATCATCCCATAAAAATGTAATCAACAGTCATAATGCTATAATCACGCTATTGCATAAATCAACTCCCAAGTTGTTTGGGATCGTAAATGCTGTGGATTTACGTCCAACTTTCGAACAGCTTTTCTCGCTATTAAAGGCACACTATATCATTTTTTTTTTTTTTTGAAGAAATTTTGTCAAATCTGGTGAAGATTTTCCGCAATTTCAAGGGATTCCTTCATGACATATGGTTCACAGTAAAATAACTTTTACTAGAAGCACATAAATGTATCCCAGGATAATGTGGCAGGATCCGATCTGGGTCGATCACCAGAACCAGAGGTTGAATCTTCTGAGCTTTCAGATGCATGCTGGATCCCATCCTCGGGGGACTTCTCTCTTGACAGAATGTGCCTTCGGGGCTATTCTCTTCCTTTCTTGTGAGCCCCCTACTCTTCATTAAACGAGATTGGCTGAAAAGATTCCCGTCTGGAGGAAGAAGAAAAGGCGAGAAAGAGACTCAAGAGACTTGTGAGGTAGGCAACTTCGAGAGACTGGCACACGAGGGATTCCTGGCATGATCTCAGTTACAGGCAGGTAGAATCACAGAATCTTGAAACCTGCCTTTTCCCCCTCAAGGCTGGGTGATTTTGAGGTGTCCTTTTTTTTTTTCTTGTCCTCTTCTTCCGTCTCAGGACTGAGCAAATTTTATATGAAGGCCTCTCTTTCCTTTCTCTCTCACAGTTCTCTTCCCCCTCCACAAGATCTTTTCTAAATCTGTCAGTCATCCAAGTCATGGTTGTCCCAAAGGTGCTTTTTCAGGAGGCAACTGGACTTTCTGGTTTTTCTTGGAAGACTTTTCACTTCTCATCCAAAAAGCTTCTCCAGCTGTGGCTGGATGGTGGGGAATGGAAGCAGTGATGGCATGCTACCGGTTAGGCCCGGTTCAGCTGAACGGATAGTAAAAATAACTACCAGTTGAGCCAAACTGGTAGTAAACAACACTATCCGTTTTGGCCAAATCAGTTCCTCTGATGATCAGCTGAGAGGATAAAAGAAGCAACAAGCGCATGGATGGGTGTGTCGCGGTTCGCCAGCAGCAGGTACAGATGGCTGAGGTCTCAGGGAATGAGGACTCAGATGAGGGGCCTATGTGTGAGGCAGGAATGGGGCCAGGACCATCAGGGAGCGGAGTGCTGCCTTCGGAGATTGTAGGGGCTGGCAGCAGTGATGCAGAGGTCCCCAAGGAGCCTGTGCCCAGGGCGTGTGCACACAGGGCTGCTTGAAGGAGAGAACAGCTGCAGCAGCATGGGCGACTCAGGAGTAAGGCTGCAAGGTAATGGCCCCTCCCTTAAGAGATAAAAGCCAGCTGAGAAACTGGAGTTCTTTGCAGGAAGCAAATAAGTTTTTTGCACTCAAGCCTTGTGGACATTCAGAATATCTTGGAGACTCTTTGGGTTTGAAATCTTTCTTGGTAACTTTATCTAGTGTTCTTAGCAGCCTTGCACCACCTTAGCAAGGCTTGTTCTTATCAGAGATAATTAATTTGAAACAGCCTTTTAACCATGAAGGAATGGAATTCGTAAAGAATCATTAAAAGGTTTTGCTGTTACCTCTGTTTCATGTTTGTTTCCTTGGAAGAAGGTTTGGGTCAGAACAGGGTGGGAGGGTCACTCCTAGCTTTTTGTTTCTTCATTCTCTCATTAGGGGCATGCACACGCACACGTTAGGGGTGCATGCACGCACAGATAATCACCACTAAACCGGTAGCGACCAAGGTTGAAACCCACTACTGAATGGAAGGATTTATATTCCTTGAAGACAGCTAGTCATTTGCATCCTTTTGAGAGTCATTGAGGCCACTTGGAGGTCTATCTGTGTCCTCAGGGTCACCTGAGTAGTGCAAATGGGTGTGGAGCCTTCTTGGCTGCAGGATGTTTTCTGCGCTGTGTCCTTTCACTGTTTAAGACAGGAGCAAGTTGTTGGGTGTGATTCTGTGTTGTCTGAATCTCAAACTGAAGTGCAAATGGTTTCTGTAGTCCACATTTTTTCTGGAAATTGGTTCATGCTCCTGCACCATTCAAGGGTGTTCATCCCAAAGTGCATAGCTAAAAGTCTATGGAGACTCTCAGTCATCCAGGTCACGATTGTCCCAAAGGTGCTTTTTCAGGAGGCAACCATCCCCACCCTCCATTCAGAACTGAAGAAGCTTCTTGGATGAGAAGCAAAACATCTTCAAAGAAACAAACAAAAAAAGAAAGTCCAGTTTGAAAAAGCTGTTTAAGATCTGTTTTACATTTCTTCAAGAGCCACTACACTTAGATCGATCATCGGTGACTTGTTGAATGCCTCTCTTGTGTAAGATTTCTCATTCTCAACCAGATCCTTGCCTCAGAAGGCTGGTTTGCTAGGAACGTCCGCTGACATCAAAAAGTATTATATAACTTTGTCGATTGCGGTGACACTGTTTTGGAATTCCATCTCTACTTTGTACAAGTGAAGTAAATAGGGAACAGGTTTTGCAGAAGTGAAGCATTCAAATTCAGAGGTGGTATTCAGCCAGTTCTGACTAGTTCTGGAGAACTGGTAGCAGAAATTTTGAGTAGTTCGGAGAACCGGCAAATACCACCTCTGACTGGCACCGTCCCCATCTATTCCCTGCCTCCCAAGTCCCAGCTGATCAGCCGGTCTTCTTTTGTTGCCCCGCACAGGAGAACAGAGCTGGAAAGCAGGTTGGCGGGATGGGGAGGAAATAGTGATTTTACAGTATCCTTCTCCTGGAGTGGGGTGGAAATGGGGATTTTACAGTATCCTTCCCCTGCCACGCACACCAAGCCATGCACACCAAGGCACACCATGCCTACCAATCCACGCCCACAGAACTGGTAGTAAAAAAAAATTTGAATCCCACCACTGATGTAATTCAAATGTGTGAGTGTGAAGGTTCATTCTCTGAGCTTGAGGGTTGGTTTCCAAATGTTTTGTTTACCAGGCTTGGTGGGCATGGAGTTTAGGGGATGTCAGTATCAGAGTTCTTCTGTCAAAATTAAATTGTGAATAAGGAGCCCGGCTTGGTGATTTGAAGGGTAACATGAGTTGAATGGGGTTGAAAGATTCATATAAGTTCTGTACAATGTCATAAATGTTTCTATACATATAGAAAGTGGTGGGTACAGTCATTAGAAGAAGTTCCTTTGAAGCTCATGCTAAGTGTTGCAGTTTCTCATGCACCAACATTAGATGATGGAGGTGCAATTTTACAGCAGGGCGATCTAATTGTAAAGTAGTGACTGGAAACCCTTTGTGGATTTTTTTTTGCTGAAAAAAAAGGAAAAGAATAAACTGATGATTTATGGATTTGATCATTCGAAAGGGAAAGAAGGAATCTTTAATGTATTCTTAGCGAGAGAGAGGGAGGGAGGATAAAATTGAAATATACTTATAAGAGTTGTTAAGAATAACAGACGCCACTTCTTTATTGCTTTTTCTTTTTTCTATCTCTTTTTCTTTATTTCGTCTATACCTTTCTATTACTTTGCTCTGTTCTCCTTATCTTTAACTTATTAGTATTGTTTTTATTCTGTGGAAAACCTTATTTTAATAAGAGTGTTAATCTCGTTGTAAGGTAATAGAGATAAGCCTTTGCTCAGAGGGCCTAATCATTTTTTTTCTGTTCTGTTTGGCAAATGCAAGTAGAAGTTACCAAGTGAAGATAAGATACCTGGACTTGTTTTACCGAAGAAAGCTTCATTATGGACAGACAGCAGCATAAAAGAAACTGTGTTATCTGTGTATTTGGTTGTAAATACTACCACATGGCTAAAATCTCATGGTCTGCCCAAGATCCCTATGCCTATAAAACAAGATGTCCACAAAGGGCTACTTGAACGAGAATGTTGCCTTCAAGCTCTGATGGAGTGGAGAAAGCACCTTCATTTGAATCCACAAGTGGCTGCCTGTCCAAAATTATGCTGCTGCTTGTAATCTATTAAATTGAGGCACAGTGGTGCAGTGGTTAGAGTGTAGTGCTGCAGGCTACTTCCGCTGCCTGCCGGCTGCCTGCAATTTGGCAGATCAAATTTCACTAGGTTCAAGGTTAACTCAACCTTCCCTCTTTCTGAGGTAGGTAAAATGAGGTCCCAGATTGTTGGGGGCAATAGGCTGGTTCTGTAAACAGCTTAGAGAGGGCTGTAAAAGCACCGTGAAGCAGTATATACAGGTGAAACTTGAAAAATTAGAATATCGTGCAAAAGTTCATTTGTTTCAGTAATGCAACTTGAAAGGTGAAACTAATATATGAGATAGACTCATTACAGGCAAAACAAGATAGTTCAAGCCCTGATGTGTCATAATTGAGATGATTATGGCTTACAGCTCATGAAAACCCCAAATCCACAATCTCAGAAAATTAGAATATTGTGAAAAGGTTCGATATTCTAGGCCCACTCTACTCAACTAATTAAGCCATAGCACCTGCAAAGGGTTCCTGAGCCTTTAAATGGTCTCTCCGTCAGGTTCAATAGGAATCACAATCATGGGAAAGACTGCTGACCTGACAGTTGTGCAGAAAACCATCACTGACACCCTCCATAAGGAGGGAAAGCCTCAAAAGGTAATTGCAAATGAAGTTGGATGTTCCCAAAGTGCTTTCAAACTGCTAGGTGAGAAGTAGCTGGAGCAAGGAATGGGAGTTCACACCATTGCACAGAGCTTGGGTCTTGAATCCAGCCTATCAGCTTTCCAACTGACAAACTCAGCATCTTTAACCACTGAGCCATTTATAAGAAACAATGGATAGAAACTAATCAAGGAGAGAAGCAACCTGGAATTAAGGATAAACTTCTTAACAGTGAGGACAATTAACCATGGAACATTTTGCCTTCAGAAGTTGTGGGTGCTTCATCACTGGGGTTTTTAAAGAAGTGTACAGTCGCTTGTCTGAAATGGTATAGGAGGTATATCCTGCTTGAAGAGGGGTCTGAAGACCTCCAAGATCACTTCCAGCTCTGTGCTGGTTCTGATTCCATTTTTGTATATATAATGTGTTTTATTAGTGTTGTGTATCAGGGATTGCAAGGCCTCTGTAGATGCCGCATGCTAAATAAAACAAATAAATATCCTTACAACCATTCAGAAATACATTCTTCAGGGATGGACCTCTTCAGTGGTGAGATTCAAAAACAAATTACTACTGGTTCTGTGGGCATGGCTTGGTGGGCGTCACAGGGGAAGGATACTGTAAAATCTCCAGTCAGAGGTGGTATTTAACGGTTCTCCGAACTACTCAAAATTTCTGCTACCGGTTCTCCAGAACTGGTCGGAACTCATTCCTGAGCCTCTCGCTCTATAAATCTTCAAGTTTTCCAGTCTCAGTGCCCTGGATATCTTAGACTATGAAACATAGTCTTGAGGTAGATAAGGTCTGTCCTTCAGATTCTAAGGAGATCAGAAGGTTAGAAAATTATTATTTTTTCTTTACCAAATATTTATTCAGTCTCCTGACTGTCCCAATCTGACGAGCAAAGAACACAACAGTATTTTGCTGTGGTTGATGATGATGTCTCATTAGTAGAAAATCCAATACACTGTAACCTGGCAGCTTCTGGATCACAACCCTTGACCCAGGACTTATGATCAAGTGGATATAATCATGCCATTCCTTGGAAAATAGGATATTTTCTTGGGTAACTTTGTTCCCATTGTTATAAATGGAGGGTTTCAATTATTTCTAGACTCTTTGGAAAGAATTTGCCACTGATTTGGTTTTTCTTTATCCTTCCCACAAGAAGGGCCATAAACTCTGGTTGATTGATTGCACATTTAACATTATTGGAGGCAATGCTTTCTCACAGATGTCAGGCAACTAATTTCTCCAATTACTTCTGTATCAGTGTCATTCTTCTCATGTATAACTGTCATTGACTACAATATGCCTTCTAATGTTGCTTATTATCAACTCCAAGCACAGTTAGCTCATTTGTTTCTCCTGGTTTAATCAAAGCCGTCTTGGGTTTTTCCTCTGACTGACATTTCCTCAGCACTCAGATACATTATTTTGGATTAATTTCTGCTTTGTTAGCCATCATCTCTCTGTCAGATTGTTTTGCTTTCTAAATAATGGCTAATCATTTGTGCGCTGCCCCTGGGATTTAAATTAGATTATTCAAATTGGGTGTTTGTTTTTCCTCTAGCCTCTCCCTGGTTAAATTCACATTGTCCAGTTTTTCCTAGTTTTCAATAAAAGATGATGTTTTCCTTTCTTATAATCTAAGTTGTGACATCAAATGACTTAAATAGTAGCAGAAAATACTGAGGAAATTGTCAAATTAATTACTAAGACTGTATTAACAGTCTTTTTCTCATCCTTACTAGCACCTATCTCTTCCCACTTATGGCTATATCCATGTTGCTTGTATCTTTACAAAACTGATATTGTTTTTATTGTTTCCCAGTAAGATTTGATTGCCTATTAGTATCCTATGGCTATTACTATGTGTTGTATCTTATGATTCTTGATTAATATGCTTTCTTTTTTCTTTATGTACACTGAGAGCATATGCACCAAAACAAATTCCTTGTGTGTCCAATCACACTTGACCAATAAAGAATTCTATTCTATTCTATTCTATATATTGCAGGGGTCAGAAAGAGGGCTGAGAAAATATCAACAGACCCCTCACATCCTGGACATAAACTGTTTCAACTCCTCTCCTTGGGACACCATTACAGAGCATTGCACATCAAAACAAAGAGAGGTGTTTTTTTTTCCTTCTTTTATCCCTCTGCTGAATACCTAGTATTCACATAGTACTGTCTTATCTCTAAGTATATTTACTCGTGTAGTATGACTGCATTACTTTAATCCTTCTCATCTTTTCCACTACCTTCCCTTATCGGCATTATTATTACTTTGATATTATAATCACTATTACTTTGTTGTTTTGAATATACACTTAGAGCTTCTACTGTACTCTACTATTCTATTCTATTCTATTCAGTTCTGTTCTTTTCTGTTCCGTTCCGTTCCGTTCAATTCCGTTCCATTCCATTCCATTCCATTCCATTCTACTTCTTTTGTGTTCTGTTCTGTTCTGTTCTATTATATTTATCCTATTCTACTCTATTCTTCTGGGAATCAAGCTGATGTTCAATCTTGGGAAGGAGAAGAGATTGTTTCCTAAGGCAGAGGGCACCAGCAGTTCCCAGGTCAAAACCTAAGAGTTGAATATTGTGAATCCTAGCTGTATTTCACTGAGAAGAAGGAAATCTATAACGATTCTAGCCAGCCTATCAGATACACATTTTCTCTGTTTTTCACGGGTTCGTGGACATTCTCTTCGCTTCTAAGCCCAAAATAGATAAGATACTGCATAAAGGGTTCGTCTTATTGCTTATTTCAGTGTTTGTATCACGCCGTGAGTTTACTTGCTAAACTTTTCCCACCGCTAGTTTTCTTTCTTCATTCTCGAAACCCCAATCTCTTGATGTTGCTTTAGAGCAGTGGTGGTATGCTCTCAGTTCTGACCGGTTTGACTGAACTGGTAGTAAAAAAAAGCCTCCCAGCTGAGAGGAGAGAAAAAAGTGTCAGATCAGCGATGGGAAAAAAAGCCTCCAATGATCAGCTGATTGGATAAAAGACCAAAAAGTGCATGCGAGGGTGGAAGGGGTCAAACCTAGTTTTTCATTTCTTCATCCTCTCAGCTGATTGGCTTGTTGGGCTGCATGCATTAGGGGTGCACAGATGCATGCGATCACCCACCGAATTGGTCGCGATTAAGGTAGGATACCACCATTGCTTCAGAGGTCAAGTCAACTTCTCTAGCAGTGATCCTGAACAGAAGAATCCTAAAAAGAGCAGGTGACCAGAGCAGGTCACAGAAGGAAGAAAGCCACATCTCCTCCTAATTAGTAACACCCAATTGGTCAAAAAGCAACAGCATAAGAGAGCTTCTTCTATCATGGTGCCCATTCTTTGGAACATCAGCCTTCAGGAGATTATGTCCCTCATCCTGCTGGCTTTTCACAAGATCTTAAAGATGTGGTTCTGTCACTTTGTTTGGGGATCCACACATATAATAATGCCTCTGCAGTGGTTATGTTGATTATGGTTGATGGCTTTCTTATCTTGGCTGCAGTTGGCTGCAATGGATTTTTTTATATCCATCATTGTGTTTTTGTTGTTTTTAAATAGCTCTTAAGTGTTGATAGCCACCTATACTCATGTATCTGAGGTGGTGGCCATAAAAATTGGAATAATATATAAATAATGAATTAATCCCTGGGACTTTTATTATGGGCTCCAGAGAACTGTATTGTCACAGAACATTTTTTTACTGCTAAAACAACACCCAATGCTAGTTGCTTTATTGCTGCATTTTAGGTGTTGACATTTATAATTGTTTTTGTTATTATTGTGTGATTTGACTAATGTAGCATTAAGAATTTAACTCCTGTGCTATTTCTGCATTGGCTTTATTTTATATTGTGTAAAATGATTTAGCTGATTTGTATGCTTCTCAGAAAACCAGGCAGATGAACGGTATAATGCATAAACATTATCTAAAGTGAGTATCACAGATCTACATAACATGATAAACATAAATAACAGGAGTACACTAGTAATTGCTACTTTATAAAACAAGATTGTGCACATCAATTGTAAGTCCTATCAAAGCCATCTAGATCTCACGGTTCTGAAATTCTCCCATGAACAGATAATTAATATTTTAACCATGAATAAAAGGTGAAAAACTATATCTGACAAGAACAGAAAGAGTCTGGGTCTCTCTCCCTCCTTTTCTCTCCCTCTCTCTCTCTCTCTCTCTCTCTCCTCTGATTCTAACTGCGCTCTGAAAAAAGAAGCAATTTATTTTGAATGGATGTGAACCAGGTATTTTCTTCTCTGTGGTCTGGGATAATTTTCCTCTAGCAAATCTTATTTGTGTAGCTGCTTATTGAATTCCTGGGTAAAGAAAGATAGACCTGAGGAAATTTGCTCTTCAAGCAAATATTTGATGCAATTTGACTGAGTGGGATCAACAGTCTCATAATGATCCATAAAATACATTTGGAAGCAAAGAAGCGTTAGGGCAAGTAGATTTCACCCCAATTCCTGGATATTCTAGATTGCCAGAGTAAATTTGTAAATGGTGCCTTAGACACAACACTCTTCTAGGGGATTCATGGAGATCCAGATTGGAGAGATACGTAGGTCATCCTGTTATTCATGTTCAGGTTTTCAGGCAGTGTAACTGACAACTTTAAGACTTGTGGACTTCAACTCCCAGAATTCCTGAGCTACCATGACTAGAGGAGAAATTCTGGGAGATGAAGTCCACAAGTCTTAAAGCTGTCAAGTTTGAAGACCCCTGCTTTAAGAGGACCAACCAAGGAATCTTGGCTGATTGTATGCTGGGTTCCAGCTATTTTGACAGGCTGAAGGAAAGTTATCTGGTGGCACAGTGGTCAGAATGCAGTATTGCAGGCTACTTCTGCTGACTGCCAGCTGACTGCAATTTGGCAGTTCAAATCTCACCAGGCTCAAGGTTGACTCAGCCTTCCATCCTTCCGAGGACCCAAAATTGTTTGGGGGCAATATGCTGACTCTGTAAACCACTTAAAGAGGGCTGTAAAGTGGTATATAAATCAAAGTACAGTTGATTATTGGGAGAAAACATATGTGTAAAAGAGACAGGCTTTAGCAGGAAATGAGAATATATTATGATATCAGCCCACGACAATTTACTGAGGTGGGTGACCAGAATCAAAGAGTTGTAAAATGGAATTGAGAAGAGCATTGCAAAGCATCATCTCTGGAAATCTGTAGAAAATGCCTTCAGAAGTTTTGGGTGCTCCAACACTGGAAGCTTTTAAGAAGAGTTTGGACAACCATTTGTCTGAAATGTTATAGGAATTCCTGCCTGAGCAGGGGACTCGACTAGAACAGGGGTCACCAACCTCTTGGACTTCAGGGACCACCAAACTCATAATTTTAAATCCCATGGACCAGGGATCATGGGAAATCCCCCCAAAAGTCTGCAGGAAAATTCCCCACCCTTTTTTCCAACTGATCAATCATTCTTCATTTGGGATTGCAGGATACTGTCTCCAGCTTCATTTTCAGGGGGGGAAGAGAGAGAGAGAGAGAGAGACTTTTGGCTTCATGCGAGGAAAGCAGCAGAAGCAGCAAAAGTCTTTCTTTCTCTCCCCCAAACTCCGCCAGAAATGAGTCTTTGTGAGATTTGTCATGCTGGCACAGCATCTTGGAGCAGGGTGCCTTGCAGGATTCCACAAACTCATTTCTGGTGGAGTTTGGGTGAGAGAAAGAAAGACTTTTGCTGCTTTCCTTATGTGCAGCCAAAAGCAGAAGAAAGAAGCAGAAAGAAGCACTTCTATTCCATTCTACTCTATTCTACTCTGTCCTACTCTACTCTAATTCTATTCTATTCTATTCTATTTTATTATTTCTGTTCTGTTTCTATTCTATTTTATTCTGTAGTTTGGGCAGGCATAAACTGTCTTGGATACCAATGTGTGTTCATGTTCCTGGTCATCTATGCAGCCAACTGGGTGTGGTTAACTCAGGTGTTGCATCTTCTGAATGCTTCTGGGAAGGCAAAGAGACGATTGGATGTGGATTACCAGGCCTGGAAGAATGGAAGAACAAAATTATGCTAAATATAAAAGGTTGGCCTGCATTTCAAACAAGTTATTTCTTTAGTTAAGAACAGGAAAATAAAAAGGGATGGAATCACTTTGAAAGAGAGGGAAACAATTGGCTTTGCATTAAGTATTTGCTTGAATCTCTAGCAATAAATAATTTAATATAATAAAGCTATCATTAAGATACCGTGGTCATAAATCAGTGTTTTACTGTTCAAGGCTAAGCGAACTTTTAAAATTTATTTACTGCTCGAGTGTTGTTTTAAATTAATCGAATAAGATTTAAACACTTCCCTTGGGGAAACAAGAACAAGTACCTAGCTCAGTTTCCGGTGTTTCCATAAAAAGGCTATTCCCAGCTGCTTTGAAATAGCTGTTATGTGTGAAATGTGGAAAATTTTCCTCTAGAAAATAGACACAATAGACAAACACCAACAGTGACTGCCTTTCTGCACAAAGCATACCGAGAGATATTCAGATTGACAAGTCATCAGGAGGAACTCTGACCAGGCTGAGAAGTTCGCATTCCCAAATGCTCCAGAGAGGAAAGATACGGTGCTGTCAAAGTGAGAAAAGGCAGGACCAAAGATTCTACGTAAATATGCAGATGGGACTGTCTTCTTCTTCTTCTTCTTCTTCTTCTTCTTCTTCTTCTTCTTCTTC
>NW_020769335.1:4095542-4119887 GCF_900518735.1 Pseudonaja textilis | reverse complement strand
AAGGTGGACTTAAAGCTTGCCAGTCCAAAGAAAGTTTCTTTTATCCCACCTTCTGCAGAACGAGGGTTATTTATTTCTCAAGTGGTTTTCTTTTGTTTATCCGGAAAGATTCCTAGGGAGGTGGAATTTCCAAGACAGAAATGTACCTAAGGAACTGCCTCCAGCACAAGCCTTTTAGAAACACAGAGCAGGCCTTCCTGATGTATTCAGGAGGGCAAGGAAGGAAAATCTGTTGATTCAAAAGCTTGGTATAAGTTGTTGGTAGTGCCCTTTCCTGTCAAATATCCATCAGTTCTTTGAAGTGGCTTCCGTTCTCATACGCCAGGCACTTTCTTGACAAGCCCCTCTGCATCAGGTTTCTGGAAAGCTTCTGCCAAGCAGGAGCCACTGAGAGAAGCCTGATAGCTTGATTTATGTCGTGCAGGGTTGGGGAATGTAAACAGAAAACTGCAAATAAATTCAGTAGGTAAATGTGTTGTCAGCTTAGGGACAGATTGTCCTGGAGAAAAATCTATCTATGTGCTTGTTAAGAGCTGACACTGACTCAATGACATACAATTAATCTATCAATCAAATCAATCAACATGCATTGGAAGATAAATAAATAAAAGTTATTTTCTGGTGCACCTGTCAAAGGATTTGCTCTGGAGTGAAACATGCCAAATTTCATTGCAAACTTAATCTCCTAACCGTTGAAACAAGAATTAGAACGATGCATTTCATGAAAAGTTGGTTCCTCAATTGCAAATACGGCAAAGGACCTTTTGAGCTGGTTGGTCATCGTGTCTTCCTCTGTGGAAACATCCTTCCCTTTGATTTTTGTTCTTTTGCAACACACCGACAAGCCATCCAAACAGCTCAAAGAATCTCTGCTGTCTGCAAGGAGTATAAATTCTTCCAGTCCCCACTATCCTGTCAGAGCTGAAGAAGCTCCTTGGATGTGAAGTGAAATGTCTTCAAAGAAAAACAAGAAAGTCCAGTTGCCTCTTGAAAAAGCACCTTTGGGACAACTCTAGCCAAAGGACCCAGAGTTGTCCAAAGACACTTCCATGGTTGTGTGGCCAGCATAACTATACTGTGAGGCACAGGGAATGCTGTTACCTTCCCACTAAAGTGGTACCTATTTATCTACTTGTATTTGCATGTAGAATCAGTTGCATTAAGGAATCAATTCTCAACAAATGAACCAGCAAACATGTGGAAAACTCTTAAAAACATCACTGGCTACAGCAAACCTCCTTCCCAGGCAGAAGGAAGTCAACAACTAGCAGATGACCTGAATGTGTTTTACTGCAGGTTTGAAAGGAAACTACAGCCACCTATCTCCACAACCTACATCTCAACAACAGCCAAACCTCCTACAACCGGCCCCAACCCATTGGGTTCACAACCTCTGGTGACCACAGAAAAAGAAGTGCAAGATTATTACAGAGAAAAAAAAGCCAGGTAAAACATCAGGGCCAGACAAGATAATTCCTTCTTGCTTAAAAGTCTGTGCTGACCAATTGGCCCCCATCTTCACCTGAATCTTCAATAGATCACTAGAGATGAGCTATGTTCCTTCCTGCTTCAAATGCTCTACTATCATCCCAGTGCCGAAGAAGCCCTCCGTCAAGGGACTGAATGACTACAGACCAGTTGCTCTAACATCTGTAGTTATGAACATCTTTGAAAGGGTTGTGCTGTCCCACCTGAAAGCCATCACGGATCTGCTGTTAGATCCCACGCAGTTTGCATACCGAGCAAATAGATAGATGATGCTGTTAATATGGCTCTGCATTACATCCTATAACACCTTGAATCTCCAAATACCTATGCAAGGGTCCTCTTTGTAGACTTCAGTTCAGCATTCAATACCATCATTCCAGACACTCTTCTAAGTAAATTAAACCAACTAGTGGTACCTGAACACACTTGTAAGTGGATTATAAGCTTCCTAACAGACAGGAAGCAGCAGGTGAAGCTAAGCAGAATCACATCTGATACCTGTACAATTAGCACAGTCCTTGCCCCTAAGGCTGTGTGCTTTCTTCACTTCTCTTCTCCCTATATACCAATGACTGCACCTCAAATGATCCATCTGTTAAAATGCTGAAGTTTGCTGATGACACAACAGTGATTGGTCTCATTCGAGACAATAATGAATCCACATACAGACAGGAGGTTATACAACTTGCCTCGTGGTGTAACCAGAACAATCTGGAACTGAACACACACAAACCGTAGAAATGGTGTCTGTAGGCTTTAGAGGAAACGCTCCTATACTACCACCTCTTACAATATTTGATAACACAGTATCAACAGTAGAGACCTTCAAATTTCTGGGTTCTACTATATCACATGACCTAAAATGGACACCTAACATCAAAAACGTCATCCAAAAAGCACAATGTTTTTTCTGTGCCAACTCAGAAAGCTCAAACTGCCCAAGGAGCTGCTGATACAGTTCTACAGAGGAATGATTGAGTCTGTCATCTGCACCTCTATGACTGTCTGGTTTGGTTCTGCAACCCAACAGGACAGACACAGATTTCAGAGAATAATTAGGACTGCAGAAAAAACAATTACTACCAACCTGCCCTCAATTGAGGACCTGTGTACTGCACGAGTCAAAAAGAGGACTCTGAAAATATTTATAGACCCCTCACAACCTGGACATAAACTGTTTCAACTCCTTCCTTCAAAATGATGCTACAGAGCACTGCACACCAGAACAACTTGACACAAGAACAGTTTTTTTCCCGAAAGCCATCACTCTGCTGTACAAATAATTCCCTCAACACTGTCCAACAATGTACAAAGTCTGCACTACTATTACTGTTAATCTTCTCATCACTCCTTATCACCCATCCTCTCCCACTTGTGACTGTATGACTGTAATTTTGTCGCTTGTATCCTTACGATTTATATTGACCGTTTCCTAGTATGATTTGATTGCTTATTGTACCCCATGACTATCATTAAGTGTTGTACCTGATGATACTCGACTCTTGACAAATGTATCTTTTCTTTTATATATAGAGAGAGTATTTGCACCAAGACAAATTTCTTGTGTGTCCAATCACACTTGGCCAATAAAAAATTATATTCTATTCTATTCTATGCTTTCAAACTGCTAGGTTGGCAGGAGCTACAGCAGGATCAGAAACTCATCCCATCCTGCAATACTTGGTTTTGAGTTGCCAACCTTTTGGTCAATAATCCCAACACTTTAACCATTAGAAAAAGTGTTGCTTTTACCTGGGCTTTTACACCTGGGCTTTATTTTTAATTTCTATAGTATATCTTGGGGCCAAGGTCTAAATATTGCCAACCACATTAGCTTTCCTTCTCCCCAGATGATGGTGTGACTTGTTTTATTCATCAGAATCTTTGAACAGGCGTCTCCAACCTTGGGCACCTTAGAACTGCAGATTTCAACTCCCATGCTGGCTGGGGAATTCTGGGAGTGGAAATCCACAAGTCTTAAAGTACCTAAGGTTGCAGGCCCCTACTGTAGAACATGGGACTCTGTGACTCTTTAGAAGATCTTATTTACATCAAGATTGTCGAGATATTTGGCGAATAAAATTGCTCCTTGCAGGAGCAAAAAAGAAATACATACAAGCCATAAAATTCCTTGTGATGGCATAAATGTAAAATTAGTCCAAGTTTGACATAAGTTTGAGTTGCACTTGAAACGAATGGCAAGAATTGTGGCAAGAGAATGCCTTTTTCTGCCATGAGTGACAGAGGATGTAAGTTCAAAGCAATGGAGAACCCACTATAACTTGGGTTAAGCTTTAATTACGCCGGTTATGATCCAGCCAGTCAAAGAGATCCTGTCCTCCTGTAAAAATTCTTTTACACTGAAAATTGTAAAGATATATCATTATGTCAATATCATCTTACAGTCTTCCCAGTCTTCTTTTTCTAAATCCAAACCCATTTGGTCATTTCATATTTTGCTTTATTGTATGCATTTTATTTTAGTGTAAGCATATGAAACAAAAATGAATTTATTAAAGTTGCTTTTTCTGTGATAACAGGCGGCAGTTGGGTAATCAGGGAAGTATATCCTGAAGCCCAGGGCCTGCAGTAAAGCTTGACACTCCTCCATAATTCTCATTTATGAACTGCCAGGAAATTATCTTCCTGGAGAGTGGATCGTTATGTATCATCTCTCCTGTCATCCTGCTGCCCTACCCTTTCCATCCACGCATTATCAAATATTGTATATCTATGTGACATCAATCAGTGATGTCTGAAGACATGAGATACATCCAGAATTAATACTTCTACTTGTACAAGGAGGAAAAATGTCTACACACAGTTTAAAAAGTGGGATTTTATCACACTTCTATTTTGATGGTATTTGAGAGTGCCCACATTGGCACTGCATTATTCCTATTCTATTCTATTCTATTTCATCCCATCCTATCCCATCCTATCCTATCCTAGTGGCACTGGATTCTCTTGGGAAAGAGAGACCAGAATATCTCCACTGACATTACCCACTCAAAAGCAGATGAGTATTTTCTGTTTTCCGTGATAATAATTGACTTTTTCAGTGATGTGTATCCCACACTGGCAGTAGATTTTTTGGTTGATGTGGAGCTGGTAGTTCTGAGGTTTTGAGTGCCTCCATTGCCATGGAGAGATCATTCCTAGATTAGCGTCCAATGCAAACCCTGCAGGACCAAGATCCAACTCAACTGTTTGATGGAGCCAGTTGGCTCTTGTATGTAGCAGAGAAGTTTCCTATCTTGTTTGTCAATGACTCTGAACTCTACAAATCAGGAGAATATGGGAGAGCCCATGGAGAGATAACCTTATTGGCAATAGTGCTTACACTTATATCCTGCTTCATAATGCTTTACAGCCATTTCTAAGTGGTTTACAGAGACAGCCTATTGCCCCCAACAATCTTGGTGCACCATGGTGGCTATTACTTATTAGAATTGATGGTAGAAGCAAACCAGACTTTTCAGTAGGCCCTGTGATGGATGAACTCATGTGGAACACAATGGGAAGAACTGCCAAAACATTACCAGATGATCTATGGAAGCAGGTCCATTTAGAAGGCTTACCCTTTGCCTCCTTGATGGAAGCAAAGAGCTACCCTTTGAGCAGCCAAACATGCCAGGATCCATACAACCTATAAAGATTGTGGCAGAATAATTTCCTCATTTTCCATGTTGATGGACTTTTTAAAAAATCCTGCAATTGGTTATTTTTTCTCTCGTCTCTTTAACCAAGGGTAGTCTCTTACTACCTTATTTTCCTCTCTTGTGGAAGACTAGCCCTGAGAGAGAGTGGGGGGGGGGTGTTGATTATGCACAGCATGTGATAAAATCAACATCAGCTTCGTTTCATGGTGAGACTTACTGCAAAGTATTTACCATAATCATACAACAACCATTTCCATGGAAAGAGAGAGTTGATTTTTTGGTGGGGGTGTGTGACTTCTTGAGATTGCTCTTGTTTTAGTTCAAGCACTTGGGAAATAACCCATTTATCTTATTTAGCCATATTGCTCCCACAAATGTCATATAAAAACATAATAGGAAAAGCCAGATGTTACATTTCAAAAAATGATAGTGAAACTTGTTCTGTCAGGAAACTTGTTCACATTAAAAACGATAGGAAATAATGTTCACCCTATTCTGTATTTCAGAGTCCTATTTGACCAGGTTATATGATGACAGTACTGGCTTCTATATTTATGAACAGGATATATATATATATATATATTAAAAAGCCGAATTGTTTGTTTTCTGTAGTTTTCCCCACAGAGACTGTGTTGTTTGCGCCCTCAGAATGAAAGATTTTTCTCCAAAATTGCTGCAGGCACTTTTAAGTGAAAAATGAAATTGGGGTGTTGCCAAATTCACAGACTTTTCGGTTGCAAAGTCGTAGGTGAGTATTGACAAAATTGAAGAGATTATAACAGAAGTTATTTCAGACAGACAAAGAGGGGTTAAGATAAACAGTTACTCCTCGCACTGCACGTTGTTCGAGAAAAAAAAAGTTTCATTGGGAAAAATAGTTATGTAAACGCAACATTACATTTTGGATAAATGATCGGGATATTTTCAATCAGTTCCTGAACCGCTTTCAATGTCTTGAATAATCATTGAAAATTGGAGCTAATACATATTCCCCGCAAGCAAGGAAAATAATTTCTTTTCTTTACATGAATGAAGGCAAATATACACGTCCCAGGATAATGCTGTAGGATCCAATCTGGGTCAGTCTGTCAGAGTGTGCACAGTGTGACTATGTGCAAATACAGTAAACAGAGGTTTGCATTTTAAATCATGGTTTTTATCTACAAAGAATATATTCATTCGTTCTTTCTGCACCAACTCAGAAAGCTCAACTGCCCAAGGAGTTGCTGATCCAGTTCTACAGAGGAATTATTGAGTCTGTCATCTGCACCTCTATAACTGTCTGGTTTGGTTCTGCAACCCAACAGGACAGCACAGACTTCAGAAAGTAATTAGGACTGCTGAAAAGACAATTGCTACCAACCTGCCTTCCATTGCGGACCTGTATACTGCACGAGTCAAAAAGAGGGCTGTGAAAATATTTACAGACCCCTCACATCCCAGACATAAACTGTTTCAACTCCTACCCTCAAAATGACACTATAGAGCATTGCACATCAGAACAACTAGATACAAGGACAGTTTTTTCCCTGAACGCCATCACTCTGCTAAACAAATAATTCCCTCAACACTGTCCAACTATTACGAAGTCTGAATTACTATTACTATTAATCTTCTCATCATTCCTATCACCCATCCTCTCCCACTTGTGATTGTATGACTGTAACTTTGTTGCTTGTATCCTTACAATTTATATTGACTGTTTCCTAGTATGATTTGATTGCTTATTTGTACCCCATGACTATCATTAAGTGCCGTACCTTACGATTCTTGATGAATATATCTTTCTTTTTACGTACACTGAGAGCAAATGCACCAAGACAAATTCCTTGTGTGTTTAATCACACTTGACCAATAAAGAATTCATTCATTACATACACGTACTTTAGTCAGACCTCAAACAAACAGCAATCAGCAATTACAGGACGGAAGCCCACAAAGAGAGAGAGTTACAACCCAATAGGGCCTCTTCTTATTACAGATTACTCTTAAAGTGATATCAACCCAAAAACCTTGCTGACTCATTCCCAGCATTACATCACCATAGCAGCTGGTCAGCTCTGAAATCATTATCTTGACACAGTCACAGGGATCAGAGGTTTTGTCTTCTGAGCTTTTGGACTTGTTCTGGAGCCCATCTTCAGGGAACGTCTCTCTAGCAGAATCTTTTCTTCAGGGTTCATCCGGACGGCAATTAACTTATCTCTCTCAGAATAATTTGTTCTGAATAATGCAGGACAGCTTCTTAAAATCCAAAACCAAATAAGTGGAGGAACATTTATCAAGAATAATATTCTATCTGCAGCATATATTTTACAAACGTCAATCTATTTATCCTGGCAAAAAGTCATGCCTTCCCTTGCAGATGTTGTGTGGCCTACCCTTTTCCTAATGACCAGTTTTCTTATTTTTTAAAAAGAATGGCTCCGCATGATCATAATGAGGCAAAGTAATTATGAAGAACAAGAGTGTGAATTGAAATGATATGTTATCCATCTTCTTGGGGTCAAGAGGCACGTTCTTTAGAGGATGTCCTTAGCAAATGGTTACAGCTCATGGAAAGGTCAAGATGATTGTGATGGCCACCAAGTCTATCCTTAAAAAGGCTTTTAATAGAAAGAAACTCCAGCAGTGATTCTAAATAACAACAACAATACAAAGAAACCATATCCCCAAAGCTAAGAAAAATAAGGGTCAGTAGATACCTTCAGAAGTAAAATCCCTTTTTGTTCTTCTACTCCAATAAGCATTTTCCAGAAGACAAACTGTGGAGGCTCAGAGTATGTGCACACACACACACACACACACACACACACACACACTCACACACACACACAAAGAGAGAAAGCTCAAATCACCCCAAACATCAAAGACACAGCCCATCATCACACCTCTTCCAACCCTATTTCTAAAAGTATCAGAAATACACTTTTAAACTAAAAGATGTTACTCCCAATTCAAGTTCCATGCCCCTTTCTTTTTAGGAAGGATTCTCCTGCCTAAAATCACCAATGAGTTTTTATTTTGTGGGGTGTTTTGTTCTTTAGCAACTAAATTCGAGCACGCTAATTAATTTTATTTGACTGCTCTATTTTTATTTTAAAACTTTCCCAAATTCATTTTCCATGACAGAACAGCAGCAGAATTCCACCATTTCCTTACTCTCCAGTTCCTCTCCTGAAAGACTTTTTTTTTTTTTCAGACAAGACAGGATTCTAATGTTAAGTCCTTTCCTACCAAAGGTGTTTGATTTAGCATTGCAACCACCAGGAAAAACAACTTTTGCAAAACAATAAAATTTCACATCTAACAGAACTTTGCAGGACATTGCCTTGCAGAGACATGAAAGTTATTATTTTTTAAATGTCATTATTCATTTACATTATACGAACTCAAACATTTCTAGTAATTATACATTCTATGATCTTATTAGCCCTTTCACTATTGTTAGTGGCTGGCTGGTAGCAATACACATAGGTGAGAAATTATTATTTCAGTCTCTTCATTAAACCATTATCAGCTTAAGAGTGATTGGATCTGGGCACAATTCAGTCTTAGATTATATGCCCAAGAATGCACAACAACTGGAAGTCCACAACAATATTGCATTTCTGCATTTTTCCAGATCCCATTTCTTAAGAAGAAGATTATGCAATGCATAAAGTCAAAGGTCAGCTGTTGTGAACATGGAAAATCAGTAAAGAGATTCTTTTTTAAAATGCTTTGTCAGCATGGGTGAATAGGGTTCCCTCTCTGGCAAAAGCTTTTGCCTCATCCTACCTCCCAACCAGTGGTGGGATTCAATTTATTTTACTATTGGTTCTGTGGGTGTGGCTTGGTGGGCATGTCTTAGTGGGCATGGCAGGGGAAGGATACTGTAAAATCCCTGTTCCCACCCCACTCCTGGGGGAAGGTTACTGGTAAATCCCATTCCCTCCCCCAACCCCACTAACCTGCTTTCCAGCTCCGTTCTCCTGTGCAGAACAACAAAAGAAGGCTCAGCTGATCAGTTTGGACTCCGGAGGCAGGGAATAGAAGGGGGCAGGGCCAATCAAAGGTGGGATTTGCTGGTTCTCCGAACTACTCAAAATTTCCGCTACTGGTTCTCCAGAACTGGTCAGAACCTGCTGAACACCACCTCTGCTCCAAACCTCTGGCTTTTAGCATCCCTTGAAAGGGGAAAGGTGGCTAGGTGACTTGGCAGCTTCTAATTGTAGGAATTCCTGTTATTTCTGATGATGATAAAGAAGGAGGAGGAGGAGGAGGAGGAAGAGAAAGGAAGGAAGGAAGGAAGGAAGGAAGGAAGGAAGGAAGGAAGGAAGGAAGGAAAAGAAAGAAAGAAAGAAAGAAAGAAAGAAAGAAAGAAAGAAAGAAAGAAAGAAAGAAAGAAAGAAAGAAAGAAAGAAAGAAAGAAAGACTCAGATAAATACCACTAACAGAATGTGGCCAAGACTTACATAATATGCATGGGTGAACATGGTTTTTTTTTTAAAAAAAGAGTCCATTTATTGATTTTTTTTCATGTACACAGCAGTGAAACCATCCAGATATGAAGAAGCTCAGTTATAGAATGAAAATAAGCCCATGAGATGAAACAGGTATGAATGGATGTTATATCAAGCAAACCCCCCATAGAAGTGTTCAATTCTTGAAAAATGGGCCACTACCAATGGCATCACTCCTATTCTTCCATGTAATTATTTTTGTTGCATATATGTGTTGTGGTCCGTCGGCAGACTGTGGAGACGGCAGCAGAGCTGGACAGTGGCGAGGAACATAGGCCAGTCTGGGAGTCTGGGGAGGACTTGGATGAGGGTTCTGTATCTGAAACAGAGATGGGGCCAGGGCCAACTGGGAGTTATGTGCTGACTCCAGAGCCTCCAGAATCTGACAGCAGAGAGGCAGATGAACAAGGGGAACCTGTTCCCAGTGAGCATATGTGCAGAGCTGCCAGAAGGCAAGAACAGTTAAGACAAAAAGGGCGACTTGGGAGTAAGGCTTGGAGGTAATTGGTCCTCCCATAAGACATAAAGGAGGAGCAAAGGGATATGAGCCTTTGCAGGAAGCATTTCAAGGAAGATAAAGGTGCGTGCTTATCAGACTTATCCTGAAAGACTTTAGCAGACTTCCATGAGACTGTTTAGAAACTGTTTCAGACTCATTACGGGCTGTGAATGACTAAACTTCACAGCTGTTGAAATAAAACAAAAGGTTTTTGGGACTAACATGTATTTGTTAGCGTCTCCATAACCCTTGATCAGAACAATATGAGTGTCAGTACTCCCTCTCTATCTTTGCCAAGTATGCTTTTTATTTGTGTATAGTACATCTGAATCTTTGAGTTTATCTCCTTTAATTCCTCCACTTACTGCAATGAAACTCTATGTTATTTTCTGGAATAGAAGTGTCAGAAATAATAATGATAATACACCTTTGGGAGCGACCCCCAAAACCACAGAAGTACCTCTTGAATACCATCGGCATTGACAAAATCACTATCGGTCAATTGCAAAAGGCAGCTTTATTCGGCGCAGCTTACATTCTTTAACACCATCAAGCCACAACATATGACTGTCTCAGTCCTTGGGAAGGACTTCAGAGGTAGATTAAAAATGCCAGCTCCAGTCTAATCTGGTTGACTATGCAGCCAACCATAATAGACATCTGCTCAATGAATATTAATTTCAAATATTTGCCCTGAAATGTGCTTGAAACATTGCAAGATCATATATATTTTTTCACGCTCTGGAATAGTTCTGTGACAGCTTCAATTTTTAAAATGGACCTGATCTGCTATTTGTGAAACTGTTGAAGAGCCGGAGACACAAAAAAGGGAATCTCATAATTTTCCTCAAAGGGCTTTCCACAGCCCACACATTAGCAACTCATTCAATTACATCTTCCTACCGAGCTGCTAGTTGTGATTAACGGACTGATGGGGATCAATGCACACCCTTGAATGTCAGGGTCTTGTGCAGCAGTGCATGAGAACTTGGGCCAACATGATTTAGACTTTGAGACCTTCCTTTTGTTCCAAGAAATCATCTTGTTAACGATACCCAATTATTTTATTGTGACACGCTTATGATAGGCTCAAGGTGAACTCTCGGGGCGCAATGGTGCAGACTCGTGAATCAAAGGATGGAAAATGTCTTCTTAATCATAACAAATACAAAGAAGAAAAAGATTTGATTCTGAGCCAGCCAGGAACTAAATTTGCATGAAAGCAGAGCATTTTTACAGCCCCGGCAATTAACCTCCCTTCTGTCAGCCTTGAAATGGCCAGATCATGTAAAATAACCTCCAGCTGATCAGTAAGAAAGTGCAAAATATAAAACTCCAAAAAGTTAAAAACACAACCCTCCCCTTTGGCTTCCAAAGATCTTGAAATAACAAGATGGCTGTCATCTCTCAGGAAAAATAAAATCAATTGCTTTTTGTGTGGGTGTGTGATTTTACGTATTTTACAGCTGGCTCAGAAATGAATTGTCTCACTTTCTATACTGCTTTTATTTCCACCCCCCACCCCACAAGGAGTTTGGAAGTTGGCCGTGCAACCAACTTCATCCCTGCCAATCCTCAGTTTCTGGAGACAGACAGGAAACTCCTGTTCTGAGCTGCTGCAGCATCTGAAATAATAGAAATTCTGTCCCTCAACTACACAAGCTATCAGAGAGGTTTCCTGAATTCAGTTATATTCCAGGGTGTTTAAGGAATATATAGCTTTATTCATTGGTGGGCTTCAAATAATTTAACAGCGGGTTCTCTGCCTGGTTGCTGGGTGGGCATGGCCTAGCTGGCCTCCTGGGAGCAAAAACAGGCCGTGGAGAGCCCATTTTCCACCTCCCCAGGCTCCAGAGGCTCTCTGCATGCCAGAAATAGGCCCATTTTTGCCCTCCATGAGCCTCTGGGAGGCCCGATTTCCACCTCCCTGGACTCCACATTCCCCACTTACCTGGGATTCGAAACAGGCCATGTGGGGACTCATGGGAGGGAAGGAGAGGGGTGGGGCGGGACTAGCTAATCGTCAGAACTACCGGTTCACCAAACCAGATGTAAAATTAACATCCGGTCCACCTGAACTGGTGTGAACTGGCCGAAGCCCACCCCTGGCTTTATTTCAATAATATTTGTGCTTTGGGGCAACTCTGTGAAGTTGGCACTATGGAATGAATTAGAGAAAATAAACCCTTTGGGGGTTTCCCTTCCAGACAGAGCTGAAGAAGTTTCTTACATGAGAAGCAAAACATTTTCAAAGAAAAAAACAAGAAGAGTCCCATTGTTTCCTGAAAAAGCACCCGTGGGACCACCATGACCTGGATGATTGAGAATCTCTATAGACTTTTAGCCTTGCACTTGGGGATGAACGCTTTTCAAAGGGTGTGGGAATATGAATGGATTTCCCGGAATAAAAAATTGCAGGCTGCAGAAACCATTTGCACTATTCAGGTGACCTTGAGAACACAGATAAATTTCCTAAAGGTTCTGTCCTGTCCTTAGAATTTGGGTGGGGGAATGTAAATTCTTCATCCCATCAGCTCCAATGGGAACTGTGGCTGAAAGCATTCTGTTTATGAATTGATTGGCCCAGTCTTTCTGAATGGATACCAAATCTGCGTTCCTAAAGATCAGCCTCTTCAAGTTTTTTAGTTTGAAGCTGTTTTCCTATGGCAGGAAGGCTGGGGCTGCTTTCTGCCTTTGTTTTAAAACATTCTCCTTGGGGGTAATACTCTGACTCTTTTAATATTCCCCAAAATATTTCATTCTCTTTGGGGGAGGGCGGGCAGTTTCCCACAAAACCAAAATCATTGGCAATGACAATCCATTGATTTAGCACAATGCAGCCAGTCTGGCAGCCATCCATCTGATGCCCTTCAACCTCCAAAGTCCTCATCAATAGGATTGTGGGCAAACTGCAGGAACATTCAGAGTCGGTTTTCACCGGCCTGTGCTAATATGATATGTCCAAAAAAACTAATGTTTGAGGAACCTGCTTGCCTCAGAGTCCTGTTTGCTATGGGCATGTTACTTGAAACCCTGACAATCACATCAACACATCTGAAGGACTGATGTGGTGCTGAAGCAGGGGTGGGATTCTACCCGGTTGGACCAGTTCTATAGAACCAGTTGTTACGATTCTGTGCAGTTTGGAGAACTGGCAAATTGCGCCACTGGTTGGCCTCTCCCCACCCACTCACTTCTTACCTGGCATGAACCATCAAACGTGCCTGCGTTTGGTAAGTTGCTATTTTTTCTTTTTTCCCCCCTACTATCAGCTGTTCTACTGTGCAGGGAGATTTAAATTAGCTAGAAAGCAGGAATTCATTGGATTTCTTGCTTTCTAGCTAATCTAAAAATAGAGTTGAACCTTCCTTAGAACTGAAGCTTCTATTTTTCAATGCAGACTCAGGTAGCAGATTGCAGAAAGATAGATCTCTGAATGAATCTGTGATTCTGCAAGCAACTCAATCTGCCTGCCTGCTTTGCCTGATTTTGGGTAAAAGTTGCTCTTTTTTTATAAAAAATTCAATATTTACATAAATATTTATAATATTTACATAGAAGCCATGCCCAGCCAGTCGAATGACCACCAAGCCATGCCCAGTCAGCAAGCCATGCCCAGCCAGTCACATGACCACCAAGCTGCACCCACAAATTAGGCCACACCCACAGAACCGGTTGTTAAGAAATTTGAATCCCACCCCTGTGCTGAACATACTCGAAATCTGGGCAAACCCAAGTCCTGTTCACATACCTGATCATATATTCCTGATCACATATCTTTCATCTCTGCTACAATGCAATTTTCATACAATTTTCTGGACTACCTCAAAGCTGACATGACTCCTCCACTGGATCAAGCCACCCTTTCAAGCATAGTGTCAGAAGTCTGTAGATATTCTCAGTCATCCAGGGCATCGTTATCAGGAGGCAACTGGACTTTCTGGTTTTTCTTTGAAGACGTTTCACTTCTCATCCAAGAAGCTTCTTCAGCTCTGACAGGATAGTGGGGAATGGGAGGATTTATACTCCTTGAAAACAGCTGGTAATTTGCATCCTTTTAGAGGGTCATTGAAGCATCCTTTTAGAAGGTCGTTCTTGAATGAGAAGCTAAACGTCTTCAAAAAAACAATCCAGGCATGTTTGGAACAACCGCGACCTGGATGATTGAGAATCTCTATAGACTTTTAGCTACACAATTTGAGATGAACACCCTTTGAATGGTGTGGGAGTAAGAATGGATTTCCAGATGAAAAATTGCAGACTACAGGAACCAGGAGAAATACTCAGGTGACCCTGAGGACACAGATAAACCTCCAAGTGCTTCAACGACCCTCTAAAAGGATGCAAATGACCAGCTGTCTGTAAGGAGTATCAATCCTTCCATTCCCCACCATCCTGTCAGAGCTGAAGAAGCTTCTTGGATGAGAAATGAAACATCTTCAAAGAAAAAAAAACCAGGGAAGTTCATTTGCCTCCCCAAAAGCACCTTTGAGACACTTTCAGAATTGCATTGATGCTGTCCAAGGCATGCTCTTGCTGGCACTACCAAGCCCACTGTTATGATGACAGGCAGACAATAGGAGGTCTCTCCTAATTCTACTTCTGGGTCTACATCTTTTGGTGGAAGATCAGACTGCTTCCCCAAGTTGCAAAAGAATCCATAAGTCATAAACTCCCAAGTGTAGGCAGTCAGCAACTTGGTAAGAATAAATAACTTTGGGCTAACTCTTCGATCAGACTAAACTTAAACTTATACCTATCAACATGGAGTAAATCTGCATAGATTTGTTTTGTTCTCAATATATACAATATCACAGTTCCAATATTTGATTTCTGTAGTAGTTATAATCAGAGCTTTACACTTAACCGCTCAACAAAAAATGTTAAACTGTGAGCTTCATAGTTCTAGCCCAGATTTAACCACTATGTATACAGTACATTCACTGAATCTCTTCTGGAGTTTTGCAAGCTTTTTTAAGCACTAACATAAAACAGATTTCCTTGTATGTGATATTATCTGACTCCAGTTTGAGAAGGATTCAGTTCCCATCTGTCTGCTTCTAAAAACAGCAAAAGATAAGTCACAATGACTAATAATTTCAAAATCTCTCTAAAAAGAATGTGGGGGGTTTTTTTGTCTAGAAAAATAGTTCCCCCCCACTCAAGTCTGCAAATTCAAAATGGACTTCCTCTCCTCTCTGTGTCCTGCTTGTTCTTCATCTAACAACTGCTTTAATATGTGCACAAAATTGTTGTGGATTAGAGGATTGCAACAGACAGACTTCCTGTGTTCAAATAAGACTTAGAGCAAAAACTTGACCGATTCACTGCAGGTCAGTATACTGGGCCAAACTTGGTTAAAGTTATGGTTACTTGAGAGTTGAGCTAGATCGGTGGTGGCTAACCGTTTTGGGCTCCCATGCTGAAAATTGCATGCGCTCTCGTGCTCGCATGCCAGCACCCAGAAGGCAATGAGTGCGAGCCCCCCACACTCACCCTGTGCCTGTGTGCAAGACCCCCATGCATCCCATGCAACTCTATGCGTGCGCTCTCATCTCCCATGCATTCCCGCCCCCTGCGCATGCATGCCAGATACCCGACAATTAGCTAGTGGGCGGGCGGTGGGCGCGCTTGCACAGTGAGGATCTTCCAGGCGACCTCTCGCATGCCCGCAGAAGTGGCTCTGTGTGCCACTTCTGGCACGCGGGCCATAGGTTCGCCATCACAGAGCTAGATTATGAGAAAGCATGCTATATGAAACAGGACTATTTAATATATGGGTTGCAAGCCTTTAGATGGTCAATAGATGGCAGCAAGGAGACATCACTTTATGCCACCTAGTGGTTGCCATGACATCTGCATCCCTGGTGCGGTAATGCTAAATTTGGCACTGTTGATTTAAAAGATTATCAACTTCCTTCAATGGAAACTAATCCAGGAGAGAAGCACTAAGGAGAGGATTAGTGAGAACTAAGGAGAAATTTCCTGACAGTTAGAACAATTAATCAGTGGAAGAACTTGCCTCCAGAAGTTGTGAATGCTCCAACACTGCGAGTTTTAAAGAAGAGATTGGACAACCATTTGTCTGAAGTGGTATAGGACAGGGTTTCCTGCTGAGCAGGGGGTTGGACTAGAAGACCTCCAAGGTCCCTTCCAACTCTGTTATTCTATTCTATTCTATTCTATTCTATTCTATTCTATTCTATTCTATTCTTATTCTTTTCTCTTCTCTTCTACTCTACTCTACTCTACTCTACTCTACTCTACTCTACTTTACTCTACTCTCTTCTATTCATCTTGACTCTATCAGCAAGTGTATCCTAACCAACCTTTTAAATGATTTTGCAATATTATTGATAGCAAATAGGAAATGGCTGAACATTTACAGCCAAAGATATCCATTTGTTATTCTCATGGCCTAGGTAGGTGATGACAACTTTTGGTTTGTCTGGAAATTCCATGAGGGTTTTTGTGACTTTCTACTGTTAGCATCCTTCCAGCTATAGCTGACCTCTCACCTAAAGCCAGCCCAGGTTTTCGTGTCCCAAAATATACAGCTGAAAGCAAGATGGTTAATGTCAACTTTGGCCATCGTGTTTTTCATTTGTCCACGAACACCAGCTGCTTCTAGATGAGAGGCCGGCAATGCTGCATTATAAGCTTAGAATTTCTTTGCATCTGTAGGCAGCCCCAGAGAATTCTCCAAATTCAAGAAAACTCAATGAAATCTGGCATTAAGAACCACAGGCGCCATTGTGCTGTGGTTACCATAATTAAAAGATGGGGATAAAGACAATTAGATAGCCGTTAACACACCTTCAAATGAAAGTTGATCTCTTCTTTATTCCAGGGAAATGTGATGCCGTTTTGCATAAAATGGTGTGGATATGACTTATCGGTAATCCTCAGTCTGTTTACTCTGTAATATTCTCATTAATTCTTAATTACGTTACAGAACAGAACTGCTGAGAAATCTCTGCTACAAAATTACTTAATCCAATTTGCAAATATAGGTAATTCGGCTTTAAGAACCACGTACTGTGGCTGAACTTCACAGAAATAGTTTCCACAGGCTGATAGCAAAAGGAAGTGTCAGAATTGCATTGAATAGGTTTCCCTTCCAAGCAAGAAAACTGCTCTGGGATGACGATTTCTTGGGGATGCAAATGGCAGAAAAATCTCTCTGCCCACCAAACCAAGAATTAGAATTAGAATTAGAATTCTTTATTGGCCAAGTGTGGTTGGACACACAAGGAATTTGTCTTGGTGCAAATGCTCTCAGTGTACATAAAAGAAAAGATACATTCGACAAGAGTTAAGAATCATCAGGTACAACACAATGTTAGTCATAGGGTACAATAAGCAATCAAATCATAATAGGAAACAGTCAATATAAATCGTAAGGATAGAAGCAACAAAGTTACAGTCATACAGTCACAGGTGGGAGGGGATGGGTGATAAGGAGTGATGAGAAGATTAATAGTAATGCAGACTTTGTAAATAGTTGAACAGTGTTGAGAGAATTATTTGTTTAGCAAAGTGATGGCGTTCAGGAAAAAACTGTCCTTGTGTCTAATTGTTCTGGTGTACAGTGCTCTATAGTGTCGTTCTGAGGAAAGAAGTTGAAACAGTTTAGGATGTGAGGGGTCTGTAAATATTTTCACAGCCCTCTTTTTGGCTAGTGCAGTATACAGGTCCTCAGTGGAAGGCAGGTTGGTAGCAATTGTTTTTTCAGCAGTCCTAATTATCCTCTGAAGTCTGTGTCTATCTTGCAGAGCCAAACCAGACAGTTACAGAGGTGCAGATGACAGACTCAATAATTCCTCTGTAGAACTGGATCAGCAGCTCCTTGGGCAGTTTGAATTTTCTGAGTTGGCGCAGAAAGAACATTCTTTGTTATGCTTTTTTGAAGACGTTTTTGAGGCCTGGTGTCCATTTTAGGTCTTGTGATATGATAGAACCTAGAAATTTGAAGGTCTCTACTGTTGATACTGTGTTGTCTAGTTTTGTAAAAGTTGAGGTGACATGTACCAATTTGCATCCTATTTCCCATATTGGCAAGAATCAACATGCTACATCAATCATTTCCCTCCAGGCTATGCTGATTGGACCCATTAGATGTGGCTCTGCCTGGCTCCAAGTGCAGGGACCTACTGTACTGGTAATCCTAACATCGTCCCAACCAAGCACTTGTCAAGGCTCCAACTAATGAACCCAAGCAAATCAGAACTCTGAGACTGGGATCCTCCTCAAAGGTCTTCTTTATTGAGTATATCAAAGCAGCAGAGCTTCCAAGAAAAAACAATTCCAAGTCTTTCCCGCAGTTTCAGTATAATTAAACTAGGAAATAATCCCATCCCCAAATGTCACAGGTCATGTTAGTCAATTGGGTTAATTGGTGGGCTCTTCAGGCACTCCTTCCCCAACCTTATCCATTGCCAGTAGTGATGACCTTGGTTCTCAAGAGAAAGTTCTCTGTTGTGTCTAGATATGCATTCCAACCTCCTTCCCTCCTTCCCCCTCTGTGTGGCAACAGAGGAACAGAAAGATGTCTGCTGCCAGGTTCGCTTCAAAGTTGACAGCATTCTTTAAAGGTAGCAAGCTCAGCTCCCATCATCTCACACCTTGACATGACACCTGGTCTAAGGTGATGGGTAGCAGCATCTGGCACAATTAAGAGGGCACTGGAAGCAGCTGTTACAGGTAGTCTTGGACGTAAGACCATAATTGGGATTGGAACTTCCATCACTAAGAGATAGTCATTAAGTCAGTTGCTCCCAATTTTTTTTCATTTTTTGCTATTGGGGTTAAGTGAATCACTGCCATCATTGAGTGAATCCACTTTCCTCTACTTATTTAACTTGCTGGAAGCCTCCTGGGAAAGTTGTAAGTAGCAATCATGTGGACATTGCAACCATCACAAATACATGCCAGTTCCTAAGTGCCCAAAATTTGATCCCATGACAGTATAAACACTGCGACAGTCATAAATAATCAGATCATCAGAGTTGGAAGGGACCTTGTACGTCATTCTAGTCCAACCCCCCAACCAAGCGGGAGATCCTACACCATTTCTGACAAATGGCAGTCCAATCTCTTCTTGAAAGTCTCAACTTCCGAGGGCAACTTCTGTTCCATTGGTTGATTGTTCTCACTGTCAGAAAATTTCTCCTTGTTTCCAGGTTAAATCTCTCCTTGTTCAGTTTCCATCCATTATTACTTGTCTGGCCTTTGGGTGCTTTAGAAAATAGCTTGACCCCCTCCTGGCTGTGGCAGCCCCTCAAATATTGGAACACTGCTATCATATCTCCCCTGGTCCTTCATGAGTTCCTTTTTTTCAGTGCTGTTGTAATTCTGCATAGTTGTTAAATAAATGGTTGGTAAATGTCTTTAGAGATTCTCAGTCATCCAGGTCATGGTTGTCCCAAAGGTGCTTTTTCAAGGGGCAACTGGATTTTCTTTGTTTTTTTCTTGAAAACATGTCACTTCTCATCCTCAGTTCTGACTGAATGCTAAGGAATGGAAGAATTTTGTGCTAAAATAGCAATAGCACTTAGACTTATATACCGCTTTATAGTGCTTTACAGCCATTTCTAAGCTGTTTACAGAGTCAGCCTATTGCCCCCAACAATCTGGGTCCTCATTTTACCCACCTTGGAAGGAAGGAAGGCTGAGTCAACCTTGAGCCTGCACTATAACCACTGTGCCACCAAGGCTCTTTATGCTAACAACTAGATAACTGCAAGGAATATAAAGCTTTCCATTCCCCAGCATTCAGTCAGAACTGAAGAAGCTTCTTGGATGAGAAACAAAATGTCTTCAAGGAAAAACAAAGGAAGTCCATTTGCCTTTTTGAAAAAGCACCTTTGGGATAAATGATGGTAAGTTGAGGGCTATCTGTCCACCCTGTCCTCTCAGTACTGTACAAAGTTAGCACCCACCACTCTCCTAGAACAGGGGTCGCCAACCTTTTGAACCTCAGGGACAACCAAACTCATAATTCTAAATCCCAGGGACCACTAACTGGTTCTGTGGGTGTGTCCTAATTTGTGGGTGTAGCTTGGTGGTCATGTGACTGGCTGGGCATGGTTTGTATGTAAATATTATAAATATTTATATAAACATTGATATTTTTTTTATTAAAAAAGAACAACTTCAGGCAAAGCAGGCAGGCAGACTGAGTTGCTCACAGAATCATTCAGTGATCTATCTGTCTGCCATCGGCTACCTCAGTCTCTCAAATTTGCTTGCGGTGAGCCTGCACTGAATAATAGAACCTTCAGTCCTAAAGGAGGTTCGGTTGTGCTTAAAAGCAGAACTGAAGATCTAAAGACTAGCTAGAAAGCAAGGAATCCAACCATTTCCTGCTTCCTAGCTAATCTAAATCTCCCAGCACAGCAGAACAGCTGATGGTCGGAGAAAGCAAAAATAGCAATTTAGCAAGCAAGTTTGCCGGGTAAGGAGTGAGTGGGCAGGGAGGGTTCCCGCGGGCCATGTGGGTGGTGCAGCCTTGTGTTTCTGCAGAGCCTGGATTAATTGCTTTGGCGGGGGGTGCTCTGGGGGTGAGATTTCTCTGCGGCCCACCAAAATTTTCTCACAACCCACTGGCTGCCGACTGCTGTCCTAGAAGAATAAAATATTCTAGGAAATATTAAAAAGGCAGAACATTATATTTCCCTGGATGAGAAAAGGAGAAACATGTTTTCAAGACAAAGCAGCTTCCTGCAGCTCCCTGTCCCCCCTCTTCAGCACCAGGGTGATGGGATCAGGGCCTGATAGGATTAGCCATTTACCCATCTCACCACATGGCACCACATGGCACCAGCAAAATTCAACCAAGCTACCCCTGCATGGCCCCATGGGAGTCTGACAACCAATGAGCGTACATTTCTTGCCACAGGAACAGGAAGCAAGTTCAAAGCCCAGAGAGGGCATAAAACCTAGGGATTCTGAGCCTCTCTTTCTTTTTTCTCTCAGGAGCTCCAAGGCATGTGGTTCCGTCACACCATTCTTCTTTCCAAGCAACTCCCATGAATCCAGTGTCTTTTTCCTTACTTGGAACTGAACTCAGAAGGATATTTCTTCCAACAGTACCATCCCAGAGGTTGTACTCTCAACTCTAGAAAGGAATCCCAAAGGTGCTTTTTTTCATAAACATATGGGAGAACAAACACAACCCGACCAGATTCAGGACTCTACCTGCATTTAAAACATACAGGCCACTCTTTTGAGGACAGCAAAGTCTACATTTTGGACAAAGAAGACCACTGATTTCAAAGAGGGGTCAAAGAGGCCATCTATGTCAAAATTAAACAGCCTTCTCTTGACAGAGGAGGAGGGATATCTGTCACCAATCTGCAACAGAGTCCTTTCAGCACTTCTAAGACAGCTCCACACCCATTTGCACCATTCAGGTCCCTGAGGACATAAATAAACCTCCAGGTGACCTTAACAACTTGCTAAAAGAATGCAAATAACCAGCTGTCTGCAAGGAATATAAATCCTTCTATTATGTAGTGGGCTTCAGTAGGTAAGAACCAGACCAGCATAGATACAATAACATTAATTGACTCAAAACTAGAAACTGAGGAACAGCAGGCAAATGCCCGTAATTTATACTCTAGGCCCACAGGCTCTTAACCAATCATAATGCTTGAAAAACCTGCCCAAATATTAATGTTCAAATTTTCCCTCCAAAAGCGGAGCTAACAGTGAGGGTCATCTAAAGGTTAGTTTCATTTAGCAGCGCTTAACACAACTATATATATTCAATACATAATACCTTCAGAGGTGGTATTCAGCAGGTTCTGACCAGTCCTGGAGAACCAGTAGCGGAAATTTTGAGTAGTTCGGAGAACCGGCAAATCCCACCTCTGACTGGCCCCGCCCCCATCTATTCTCTGCCTCCCGAGTCCCACCTGATCAGCTGGGGTTTCTTTTGTTGCCCTGCACAGGAGAATGGAGCTGGAAAGCAGGTTAGTGGGATGGGGAGGGAATGGGGATTTTACAGTATCCTTCCCCTGCCCACCAAGCCATGCCCCCCCAACCCACACCCACAGAACTGATAGTAAAAAAATTTGAATCCCACCACTGAACACCTTCTATTCCCCACCATCCAATCCGAGCTGAAGAAGCTTCTTGGATGAAAAGTGGAAGTTTTTTTCAAAGAAAAAAAACAGAAAGTCCAGTTGCCTCTTGAAAAAAAAAAAAAGAAACACCATTGGGACAACCATGACTTGGATGACTGAGAATCTCCGCAGACATCTAGAAAGTAATGTTGGTGCCATGGTCAGGCTGATCTTCCAGGTCAGGAAAAGGGACTTAATTAAATGAATTTGAATCGCCAAACAAAGAATCAAGATGATGATGATTGATGATAATGATGATGATGATGTTATCCATTCAGTCGTGTCCAACCCTTGGTGATTCTTTGGGCCAGGTCTTTCCACATCTTCCCATCTTGCACTACTTCTTTGTTCTATGCTCTGGTTGGTGTCAGCTTTGATAGTGTGCAGCCACCATGTTCATTGGCAGCCTGGTTTCCTTTTACCACTTACTCTTCCAAACATAATTGCTTTCTCTAGTGAATTTCCCCATGTGATAGTGTTCAAAACCTCTCACTTTTGAAGAGGCAGCTGTCCTGCAAACATGCTCCTTCTCTCCGTTGCCTGTCCTTGATTTACAAGGAAGCAATTACCCCCAATGACCATTCTGTCCTCTCCAAAGAGCAAATATTGCCATTGCCAACACGTCCTGCAATCCATTCCACCTTCAGCCGAACCTCAGCTGACTTTCCAGCCCTGCTATTAATCCTTTCCAAAAGGCTGTAGGTTGAAAACCCCCAAAATGAAAATCTTTGTGTGTCTGTAGGAAGACAATCACCTCGCTGGAGTTTTGACATTAAACAAACTCCACTTCCAATAATATAACAATAATAGAGACTTAAGAAAATCAATGGCCAACTTCAGTAGCACTTAATCTCCCAGAATTATGATGTCATTCACGGTCACCTTGCCAGAGAAATCCCAGAAAGCAATTTCCCAAGGCACAAAAGCACGCTGGTTTATGCCTTTTCTGTCATATTGGAAAGCAGTGACTCTTTGTTTAATTTTTGAGGAGTTTCCACTGGCAGCATTCAGTCTTTCTGATGGATGTTGGCTGAGATTCCTGGGACAGCACAGATAACTGTCAACCCTGAGCCAGATTCAGCCTTTGAATCTCAGGAGCAATTCCTTTTCCTTCACCCCCGCAACTGCAGCCTGCCAGTTTCAACCTCACTTGGTCAGGAACATGATTTATGCATTGCTTTGACACATTTATGCTCTCCTCTGCAGCCAAACCCCTCGGGGTGGAAACTTTTTGGGGAGCAGAAAAAACACATTTTTATTTCCTAAAACCCATGTGTAACAAACGAACACAGCCAAAGGAAAGGGGATAGATTGAGGGGGATGAAAGAAAGAGCCTCTGCACATATATTTAATCAACGAATTAATAAGTGGGTACACTAATGTCTTTAGCTGTTTCCAGTGTAATGTTTCCAAGAAACAAACCGAATATGCAGTTAAGACAAACATTGAATAGCCATTTGCCTTAGAAAGATGGACCAGGTCCACCAAATTAATGTGACAAAGGTGAATTTCAGAATATCTGGCTAAACGTTGATCTGTAAGGCTTTAATCCATATTATTCTGGATGTTTTTCATGGTTTCCTTTTATTAAATCCAAACGTAGCATTTCATAGAGAAGGTTTCCAGAAAATTACTGATGAGGTTGGATGTCAGTTACAAAACCACTACATTTCAGTGGCAAAGGAGTCGGGCATTTGCCAACAGTGGTTAATCTAACAAATTATTTTGGAGTGGGAGGAATGGGAAGAGAAACACAGATCTTTGTATCTCTATCTCTATACTGAATGGATGTTTTAAGAAATTCTTTATTAGACCAGTGTCCATATAAGATGTTTTTGTCCAGAATATAGTTACAGTATATGCCATTAAAACAAGACAGACAACCTCTGTATTCTGCTCTGTATTTTTACTTTAGGGCATCTTCATTCATTTTTTTTTTATTTCCTGGAGCTTCTTCAGCCTTTCAGGAAAGGGGGGGATGGAAGGGGAAGAAAGGAGGAAGGGAAGGAGGGAGGGAGGAAGGAAGGAAGGAAGGAAGGAAGGAAGGAAGGAAGGAAGGAAGG
>NW_020769335.1:4075582-4091103 GCF_900518735.1 Pseudonaja textilis | reverse complement strand
AGAAAGAAAGAAAGAAAGAAAGAAAGAAAGAAAGAAAGAAAGAAAGAAAGGGGAGGGAGGGAAGGAGGGAGGGGGGAAGGGCATCTGATGGTGGGATTGGGGCCTTCAGGACCAAGATAAAGATCCAGGACCGGAATCTAACCTCTGCTTCTCTGCATACCCAGTAAAAAACAGAGAGCAGAGAGTGCTAATCCTCAAAGAGAAATGCAGACATTTGAGACTTCTTTGCCGAGGCCACTCTATAGGTTGGCATGTCTTATGGTTTAGGGAAATTAGTTGACGCTGCCCATCTGTGGAAAGAAGACCACGGAGCCCACCCGATGCAGAGCAGAAGCTCTACCGCCCCGTGAATAAGCTCTTTGAACTGAAAAAGAATCAAGGAACAAAGCGAAATGATGAGCAGCGGCTGGGAATGAGGCAAAAAGGCCTTCCACCAACTTGTGTGCCCTTAAAACAAGGGGGGACTTCCTAAGATTCTCCCCGACCACCATCTAACGTTGCCGCTTTGCAAAGGCACGTTTATTGGCTGATAACAAGAGGCCCGTGGGTGTGAGAACAAGCCTGACAAGCCTGACAAAACTCTCAAGGTTTGTGTTTTTGGTCGCCAATATGACATCCATATGGAAAACGTCATCTTGCTTGGATGTCTTTTCTGGCTCTGGAAAGGCATGTCAATGAATTAAGAGGCTGCTGGAAGGAAACAAGATTGAGTAAGGGAGGGCAGAGGAATAAATACCATTTCACAGGGAAGGACTTAATTGTTGTTAACTAATTTATGTAATTCCAAAGTAAGTCGCTTCCTTTCTTGGGTCAGGATGTTTGAAATCTGATCATCTTCAGTCGTTGTTGTTTTTTTGTTGTTTTTTTAATCAACTGCCTACTCTACTCACGGAAAAAAACAGAAACTTTAAATCTAGAAGTTCCATGGAAGAAAACACGCTAATGCTGAGTCAAATGAAGAGCAAGTGACAGGATGGCAATTTCCACTCAGGCTTCCAAATCCAAGGAAAATGAAACTTAATCTTTTTGCTCAATGAATTGCTAGAGGTTAAAACCCACCTCTCTCCTGGGAAAATGAAATATTTTAGGATATATTAAAAAGGCTGGATATTTCCCCTAAAAGAGAAGTAGAAACTCAGCCCCCCCCCCCTCACCTTTGTTAATGGGCCATTAAGGCCCGGGCCAGTCTATTCTACATAACAAAGATCTACCTCCTTCAGGCAGAGCCATTTAATTGCCCTTCATTGCACCATCCAGCAAGTTTCAACCAAACTTGGCACTCAGACAACCTTCGAAGCTAGCTATGACCTCTGACAGCAACCACAGGAAACTCTTCCTGTGCCCCCAGGAAGTTCAAAGCCAGAGAGGGTATAAAACCCAGGGGCTCTCAGTGCCTCTTCCCTTTTTCTTCACCCAAGAGCTCCAAGGCGTGTGATCCTGTCCACCGTTAAACCATCTTTCCAAGCAGCCTCCATGTTTCCAGTGTCTTTCTCCCCACTTGGAACTGAACCCAGAAGGATAATTATTCCAGCAGTATGCATTATTCAGAGATTCGCGAGCGAAAGGTCAAAGATGTTGGTCTCAAAAGCCGATGAAAGATTCAGAAGGCCACCCTTCCCTCTAGCTTTCATCAGAGCCCTCAAGACACTTCTGGCCTCCAACACGAGTTTGAAACTAAACTTGGAATGGATCTCTGCTCCAAGAAGTTTTGAGGCCAACCACCAAACCACTTTCCCAAGCATCTTGATAGAAAGTTATTTACTGTAGCTAGATAGGAAGTTATTCCTTCTGTCTCATAGGTTCTGTTCTGTTTGAAAGAGATCAGACTCACCTCCTTCAAGGTAACAGATACCATGCATGACATAATAAAGTCTTCTCCTTCTCTTGTCTCTGTAACCCTTCAGGGGATGGAATGGAATGGACCAATTTAAGTACCTCACGCAATTTCTTCTGAAGGAACAATGATGGAACCCGTGATAGAAAAAGTGTTTCAGCTGCAGAGGTGGCATTCAGCCAGTTCCGGCATCCAAGTAGGGAAAATTTTGACTTGGTTCAGAGAACCAGTAGGAAAAATTTTGACTAGCCCCGCCCACCCACCCCCATTCTTACCTCTCACCTCTTTTATATTGTGTTGTTTATTAGCTCAGCTGATTCGCAGGGCAGAGCAGATTGCTGTGCCTCAGCAGTTGTAAAAAACAGCTGACATCCAGTCTTAAGTCTCATTTGCCCACACGTGCGAATCGCACATTTGGTACGCCTCAGCAGTTGTAAGAAACAGCTGATAGTCAGTGTTTGTCTGATTTGCACATGTGTGAATCGCACATTTGGTGCACCTCAGCAGTTGTAAGAAACAGCTGATAGTCAGTGTTTGTCTGATTTGCACACGTGCGAATCGTACATTTGGTGCGCCTCAGCAGTTGTAAGAAACAGCTGATAGTCAGTGTTTGTCTGATTTGCACATGTGCGAATCACCCATTTGGTGCACCGCAGCGGTGGTAAGAAACTGCTGGTGGTTGTTGTTTGTGTTATTTGCTCGTGTGCGAAGCAGTGGTAGGAAACAGCTGATCATCGGAGTGTTGGTTAGAAACAACAAATGGTCGGTGTTTGTGTGAATTTCATGTGCACATAGAACCGTGCATAGAACTGTTAGGAAAAAATGTGGAAACCCACCACTGCTCAGCTGCTATCTTCTAGATAACTCCTGTGCTACAACCATGACTTTCCAATCCATCTGGGCGTGAGTAGATCCATTCAATATTTTTATGTTGAACAGAGATATCGGCAAAGATGTATTTTCTAACTTCTCAGCTATTTGGCCAGCAAAACTAGCATCTAACTAGCATCACAATATCAATTCTCAGAAAGAATAGCCTCAAGTCTTTGGTGCACTGCAGATGTTTTGGGACTACAGCTCTTTAAATTCTTGAATGTTTAGTAACAAATAAATGGCAGTGGAATGAGTTGCCACTATCTGCTTGGAGCTGTCCCTCTCTGCATATATGGGAATGTTGCCATGACTATGGATAGTTGAGCTATAGGATGACTCTGGATGTTTTATAATGTACTGTAAATTGATATTTTATAATGTACTGATGTAATGTATCTCTGGGAAGAAAAATATTTCAGTATGACTGAACAATCTAATTTGATACATTTGGACTATAGTGGGGCTGCATATTCTCCAGGATAATTTTTCTGCTCAAACCAAAATGTGAAGATTTTGACAGAAGCTGGTAGAAGCCAAAGCTTTGTTCCTTCACACAACTTCTTCAGGTCATTCCAGTATTTCTGGCACCAGAAAGGGCGATGAAGTCAATGTTGGTTCTGAGCCATTTCCCTCATTCATTTGGCAGTTCAAAAACAGATAATTACTCTTACAATGAACTCTGAATGTGCACCTATTTATTTATGAATTTGGCAATTGACATAGTTACCTCTCTCACCAAGGTGACCCTAGCCAGTGTACAGGATTAAACCTAGTAACGATTCCTAAAAACAATATTTGGAAGCCATTTCATAACACAGGCCTAGTGTCCATTCCTTTGGAAACAACTGAAGCTATAACAGTCAGACAGAAGGATTCGCTTAACTTCTGGCCCAAATGCCTATGAGGACAACCAGTCTTTATTGGTTTGGGAAAGGCTGACAGGATGGGAGGCCAACTAGATCTCAGATGCCAGAGGAAGTACAGCAGCAAAGAAACATGAGTCTGACTCCCACAAAGTGAGGATGCCAAATCAATACGATCTGGAGAACGAAAACAACTCTGCCAAGTCTGTTGAGGTGAAAAGAAAGACATTTACATCTTATCTTCAACCTACCCTTAGTTTGAGTGGCATTCCAACAATGGATCTGAGGTGTATTTTTATTATTATTATTATTTGAGTAGTCATAGTTCAAAAACAGATGAATCATTTTACATCTAAGAGAGGCATTGTTTTGCTTAAATGAGGGACCACAAGACATGGTCAAAAGGTCAAGAGCTTTGATCACACCATTGTGTGTGGCTGCCATCTTGAATCTTTGGGTCACATTCTGCGGACTCCTCTGAGGGGTCCCTGGTGCTCTCTGAGTTTGTTTGTTTTCCGGCAGATGTTTCATTATCCAAACTAGGTAACATCCTCGATACTCTTTCACCTCTGACTCTGCAGATTCCTTCGGGATTTGGTTCTGGTTTATGTTTAAGTGATAAATTCAAAAGGTGGTCCTCAGTAAAAGATTTAAATCTTCATCTTTTACTCTCCTATCTGTGCTAGTGCATGTGTGATCATTCGCAGACAGAAAAAAAATAAGTATATGCAGGATTCATATATGTCTTTCAAAACATTGTGTAAATCATAGCAATGGAAATACAAAGCAATGTGACCCATAAAGCACAATAAAAATATTATTATGTTTGGAAGGAAGTCAACTAACTTGATATAGCAATTGTTCTCTCTCTCTCTCTCTCTCTCTCTCTCATCTTCAACAGAAGTCCAAGAAAACTATTTTTTTTTGAAGAGTTAAAAGTGATCTCTTCAGAGCATTTGCAGTAGTTCTAACAGGCAAGCTTTTCTCTTTTGTAAATTGGGCTCCATTTCTTCTGACAGAATTCTAACCTTTTACCAAATCAAAGCTGTTCTTTTCTTGCTATCATTTGAATTAAGGTCCTTTCTGTATGCTGAGAAATCCTATTACCGCAGAATTGCAATCTCTGCTGTTCCTGGAGGTTTCCAGAAGTTCAGAATGATAAAATGCAATACATTCTCAATTAAAGGATTAAAAGATGTAAAATGTATTGGCGGCATGAACAATTGAACCAAGAACACTGCCGTATGAAAATATTAGAAGAAAAACAAAAAAGTCCAGTTGCCTCTTGAAAAAGCACCTTTCAGACAGAGATGGGGAAAATGTTTCAAATATTTAGTATCAACCTGAGCTAAGGAAAGACTGCTAATGGATCATTCTGAGTTATTTGCAGGTGTCTCAGCTACCAGGAAACTGGGTCTATCTAACTCTGCTTCTTAATGCCAGGTGCCTTCCCTACCTACTTCAGACAAAAAGGTATATATTAGATTTGATAGGAGAGGTTGATAATAATACCTTCAATAAAAATGGTGAGTAGCATCCATTATGGTCAAAGGAGAGTGAAGAAATAACTGCAATCAGTATTTAAAGCACCTTGGTTCTGATAGGCTGAGGTATAATTTGATCTCAGATTTACTTAGAAAATTGGGGGTTTTCACACAACAGAGTCGTTCGGGTAACAGGAATACCGTATTTTCACACCCGAATGCTTTCTGGACAGGGAGGAAACATCACACATATGTTTCTATTATTAATCCAAACTATCTGAATAGGGTGGTGAGTGGATTCATTGCCTTCCGGGGACAGCCTGGTTCATTTAAGGTGAGGGCAGCAAGGCAGAAAAAGAGACTTTACAGGGTATCTCTCCCTTCACGTCAAGGTGTCAGGGTTGCAAATAATAGATCCATAGCATGCAAAATTCCGAAGCAGGTAGATTCCTCAAAGAATAGCTTTATTGGATGTATCATATTGGCACAGATCTGGTGAAAACCGACTCTGAAGATTCCTGCAGTTTTCACCTAGTTAAAAGAGAATGTTTTTCTCCCATCCCAAACCATCAGTTCCATGGTCCAATCATGATGCTGTCTGGTTTCTGGGCAACATCACTCCTCTTTACATGGTCCAGGTGTGGGAATGTCCTTGATTCTCAAGAGAAAGCATTTTGTTTTGGCTACACAAACCCCTCGATCTCTAATCCCCCCTCCCTTTTCCTCAACTCCAGTAGGGCAGCTGCACTGAAGCTCCAATGTGGCTCTGGTCAGGTCAACTTCAGAGTTGACACCAGGAATAGTACCCAATTTGGGGGGATGGATTCTGTCCAGGTACTGATCAGCCTTGGTCCTGAAGTGGTTGCCTGGCCAGTCCCAGAAGTGCCAGTCAATGTTAACAGCAAAAGTTATCACAGGTTCTGCTTAAACAATCAGGGAGTTTTACTCTTCCTAAGCTGAGCGCAGCTGAGAAGACAAATCTTATCCATGCCCCAAGAAAGAAATATGATAAGCTGACATCTCCATATTGAGTTTCGGGGAAAGAAAAGGTAAATTGTGTTTCATCAAACATTCAAATTAAGACTTTTTCCCTTTCCTACTAGCTTGGATTTTTAAATAGCAATAGCACTTAGACTTATTATATACCATTCCATAGTGCTTTATAGCACTGTCTGAGCAGTTTACAGAGTCAGCATATAGCACCCCCCAACAATCTGGCTCCTCATTTTACCAACCTTGGAAGGATGGAAGGCTGAGTCAACATTGAGATGGTCAGGATTAAACTCCAGGCTGTAGGTACAGTTAGCCTGCAAGGCTGCATTCTAACCATTGCACCACTATGGCTCTTATGAACTGCTGTCTTGATTGGCTGGCGGGTTGGTTGCGTTGATTGAGTTGGTTGGGTTGGTTGAGTTGGTTGGGTTGGTTGGGTTGGTTGGGTTGGTTGGGTTGATTGGATTGGTTGGGTTGGTTGGGTTGGTTGGTTGATTGGTTTTCCTACCAGTCTAGAAAATGGCTAAAAATCTGAAATGGAGTCCACTAAGGACCCAACTTCATCAAGAGAAGTAAGCAAATCATACTTCTTTGTTCTTCTCCAAGCTAGTTGCAACTAAGGGACACCCACAAGAGTCAAACAGAAAACAGAAGGCAGAAAAGTTTCTCTGCCATAATCTCCGGAATAAAATAAACTTCTGTAATCTTTCTTCCTTTCATTGAGGTTGAGCTGGAAATGAAAAGGTGACTCCTTATTTTCAATACAGCTGTTCAAGTGACAGATTCACCAGTCTATGTTGAGTTGTGGTTACAGGAGAAAGGAAGGTCTCCAGGGAAACCAGATCTGGCATAGACTTTTAAAGGAACCAAAAGAACAACTTCTCAGGGTTAAGGAGACAGCAGCAGAGCACTCCCATGCCTATAGTGGCCTCCTGAATGGTTTCCGCCCAGAGATCTCCAGGAATGGCAAACCAGGAGTGGTCAACCTGTCCAGGCACAATTCCAAGCAACCAATGAGATGCTTGAAGGACTGCATTTCACCATATAGTCCTGCCTATTTTGCTTCCTAAATACTTCAGTTCCTAATTCCTTGGAGCACAGTAGTTTCAACAGCCATTGAAGATGAAAAAAAAAAAAATCTTCCAGGACTGCTAATACTATTTATAATGGTTAATACTCCAGCACTGGGCACTCTTACACATTTATCCTCTGGAACACATGAAAAACTTTCCCTCTAACAACGAAGCCAAGAAAAATTCAGTTTCACAAGAAAGACAGTAAATCAGTGGAGGAAAACAAGGAGTTGCACGTTTTCTTAAGTTCGACAAAATTAATTCATTCAAGAGTGATGCAGTCAATTGTTCAATCAAGTTAACATTGCTCATGTCAGCTTAACCAAATTATTCCAAACTGACTTCTCTGTCTAACGCATTCCCAATTGCATTACAAATCACATCAGGGCAATTTTGGTCAAGAATCTTGGTCAATTGGCCCTCGCAGCTAATCTTACAACCTTTCTGTCCAAATCAGGACCCAGGACAACATAATGAAGGCTACAGCAATGTGTGTTTGCAGGACTGTAGTGCTTAATTTTATGCTTCGGTTAATACACGGTGAGCCCAATGATAATTCTTCCTTGGGGAACTTATTAAAATGTAACCCGTATTTATATTTCTTTTGTGGTTTGGGTTAAAGTCTTGTATTTTGTAGGTCTTGGCAACTCATAGCATCAGGGCTGTGTCCAGGGGTGCGATTCAACCAGTGTAACAATCAGTTTGGCGAGCGTGTGCTTTGTGCGCCAAATGCACACTTTGTGTTTGCTACTGAACTTCTCCAGCAAACTCCGTGTGTTAAACAGCTGATGTGTGGCAATCCACTGTGCCACGTGAATCAGTCAAGCTTGAAAACCAGGATATAAAGCACAGACTAGAGCCAGGGCAGGTAAGCCAACCAGTTCACTCACAGCTTATCCTCAGAGATACCGATTCACAAGAACTGGGCCGAACTGGTAGAATCCCACCCCTGGCTGTGTCTTGTTTGACTGGGAAGTTAAGTAGAGGTGGACGAGTTATTGTTGACATGGAATACCATCGGAGCTGGAAGCCAGACCAGGAAGTCAAAATGTTGTGGTCTGCAGGAGCAGCGCACATCCACCGCATTGCTGAGCCATGAGGTCATCAGAAAATAAGTTCAACTCAGAGAGGCAACCAATGGTTTACTTGGTGGAAGAAGTCCATTTCTTAAATGCAACCTCAACTTCCCCAGGATTATTGTTCATTTTTAACACCACATGTTGTCACTTTGCCTTGAATGTGTGTTTCTGTTCACAAAAATAATTTACCTTCACTATAGTTAACGATGATGTTTCCTAGAGGAGAATCAAGAAAACCCATTTCCTTTCCATTTTTAGTTCTTTGTTCCCTCCAGTGTCTCTGGCTAATTCAATGGTGGAATGACTCCATGTGAAATGGAGGTTTGTTGATCGATACTCTTAACACCAACCAAGTAAAGTCAATAAATGTTTTTGGAGCAACTGGTCCTGAGAAATGTCATGCTTTTGACACCAGTTTAAGATAAAGCCATTTTAACACATGGTTACAGTTGTATTTGTCCTCCATCTTCTTCTTCTATATATATAAAAAAATGGGTGTGTGTGTGTATGTGTGTGTGTGCTCTAGAAAGTGTGTGTGTCTTCTGGAATGGCTTGAGCAGTTTCAACCAAACTTGGTACACAGATGACTTATCCTCTGGAAACAAATACTGCGGGGGTAAGACACCCCTAATACCCCTCGGGATATGTGTGTGCCGTAAAATGGCTTCTACTGTACAGCACAGTGGACTTGCCATGGTAATGGCTTCACGGTATTCCAGCACCCCACAAGGGGGCTCCCTCTCAGCCCTCCAAGGAAACGTCAGGCATTTGGCCCAGTGCAATAAAAAAATAATGAAACACCAGCAAGAAATTCTCTAGGAGAGGAATAGAAGACTTGCGACACTGCACGAGAGACAGTACAACAGAGTGAGTCCCGACTACAGGATTTTCCTGTCTAATACAGGATTGGGATAAATAAATACCCAGGCAACGCTGGGTTATCAGCTAGTTAATTTATATAATCAACTTTCAAAGCCATCCTTTTGTCTTTGGGAGACAAAAAGTTTCTTGAAAACCTTCTTTTTTTTTCCCAGGATTTCCTATTCAAGGACTTTGAAAGAAGGAATAAAAGTGCCTCTTTATCACTTCTATCTTACTAGCTCTATTCCTAGACATGCTTGTGGTTTCATTTACTTTCTGGGGCTTTTTTTTTGGTGGTTTCAAAGGCTGAAATATGCTGACTTTTTTCCAATTTGCTCCATGCCTCGATCATTTCAGTTGGTCTTTTTTGCATCAGTTCTAGTTGCTGACATGAAATACATTTTTATTGTTGTGTTCTCTACATATTGTTCTCCTTTGCATTCTTTCTCTGTGTGTGTGTGTGTCTCCTTCCATGTCTGTGTATCCATCTATTATATTCTTTGAGACTGGCTGGCTGGCAATGAAAGATGTAATTCAACGGACCCCATGCGAAGCCATTACATGGAAACAAAATAAAGAAAAGATAAAAGCATCTTCTAACATGTTTGCACTGCCTTGTCTTTTTTAAAAAATTGTCTTTAATAGCCCTCCATGTGGGATATCCCTTTATCATGACAACCCCACCACGGATCGCGTTTTTTTTCCTGAGGTTTCCATCAAAAGAATTCTTTATCTGGTAATTTCCCATCTCCATTCACATTTTTGAATTATTGGTCTTCATGCTGCGAAGGACATAGTCCTCCTTGTCCCTTATTACCCCTTTTAATCTATTTCTGAAGTTTGAATCCCTTTTTGTTTCTCCTTGAGGTAGACACCCATTCTCTAAAGAAACCTGTTTTATCTTATTGCTTTATTCTTCAAAGAAAGCAGTGAAAAAGAAACCATTTCCAGGAAGACAATGTCATCTCTAGAAGGAGCAGCCGGCCGCATCAGTCAATGGCTGGGCTGTTACAAGAGACTGTGACATAGACAGATTTTGACTGGAGACAGGGTATGCCTTTAAAGGGCTGTCTTACTGATCCCCAGATGAGATGTTTGTTAATCTGGGTCTTTACCGTTGCCTGCTGCAAGCTCAGTGGTGTTTTTTCAAAAGGCGACTGGACTATGTCTTTTCCTTGAGGAAGAAAACGTTTCTCTTCTCATCTAAGAAGCTTTATCAGTTGTGACTGGGTAGTGGGGGAATGGAAGGATTAGTTCCGAGAGGATCAGTGGTGGGATTCCAAATTGCGCACTACCAGCTCTGCGGGCTTCGCCTGTGCAGCACTCAAATATCACCCTCGTGCAGCACTGAGAGATCGCTTGAGCTGTTTGTTTGTTTTTTAGCTCAGCTGAGGCTTGGCAATCCCCTCTGCCTCACGAATCAGCTGAGCTAAGAATCAGTGGAATAAAGGACTGGAAAGAGCAAGGATGGACAAGAGCAGTTCAGATTGGATGGTGGGTGGGTCCAGCCACAGGTGGTATTTGCCGGTTCTCTAAACTGGCTGAAATTTCCGATACCAGTACACCAGAACCGGACCGAACCGGCTGAATACCACCTCTTGAGAGGATGATGGGGTGGTGGATATTTCTTAGTAGTCATCTGGTTGTTAACACTCTCTCTGAGAGTCCTTGAGGCCACTTAGGGGTTTATCTGTACCCTTAGGGTCACCTAAATCAGAGTGAAAATGAGGATGGGGTTTTCTTGGATGTACTGAAAGGACTGTGTTGTAGAGAGGAGATAGGTGATGTTGTATTCCTCCCATTCTGTTGAGCGAGGGGTTGTTCTATTCCAACATAGGTGACCCCTTTTTACCCCTTTTTCAAATGATCCTCTCTATCTAGAATTTGGACTTTGCTGTCTTCAAAAGGCCTTTGTCTTTCAAACCAATCCTTCCATCCCAGCCACCATCCAGTCTAAACTGAAGAAGCTTCTTGGATGAGAAGTGAAATATTTTTGAGAAAAACAAAAAAAAAAGTCCAGTTGCCTTTTTGGAAGAAAAAAAAAAACACCTTTGAGACAATCATGACCTGGATGACTGAGAATTTCCACAGACATGCTTGTTGGGATGTTTTCTGTAGCACATCAAGCCCAAAGTTGAGTGGGAAAATCCGTGTTTTAATTGATGTGTTCAACTTCATAGCTCACCTTTCATGAAGGGGCCCAAGGCCATTCATATAACTACCCATTCATGTTATCTTTCCACAACCATTATCACATGACCCAGGTCAAGCTGGAGGACACTGAATGTCCCAAAATCCCACAAGGAGCTTACCTGGATGATGGTGGCCTTCAACTCCAGTTCTGACCCATACCGGCCAGGGATGATCACCTTCTTCCCCTGAGTCCACTGAACTTCTTTCTCTTAGTATTCAATGTGGCAACTGTTCCTAAGCCACTCCAACCTTTTACTTCCTGTTCTGTCCTCATTACACATTAGTCTGTGTGCAGCTCAACATACAGCTAAACCCACCTATCCTCCAATAAAACAGACCATGTGTGTAGATTTGAATGCTTTTTTGAAAGAACAGGATAGCGTGAAACTGGGGAAAATAGGAATACATACAATGAAAACCAAATACAAGATAGATAGTATTTATTAAGTTACTGCTGAACATAACAATTAATAAATACAAGCAATTTAAATCTCACCGACGATGCTCTGTGTGGGATGTGGGTTTGTCCTTGGATGACCGTGTGCCGCAGATTAAGATGGATTCTTCTTTGTGCTTCTGCCTTCTCCAATTGTTAAAGGAAATGAAGTCTGGCTTCCCAGCCTGCGCTTGTTTTGAGAGTGCAGGCTGATGAGTAAAGGGGTGGGGTCAGCTTCAAACAATATAATTGGCAATTGTCTCTCTGGCCACTAGACGGGGCTAGAGAACAACAACAGTATATAAAAGTTATATGCTGGGGCATGACACTTCCCTTTAGTTATGTTGAACTTGGCAGAGTCATTCACACTGAGATATCAGCCTCCCAGAAATCTTCCATCAGTCACATGGGGGTCAGTCTTGTACTTTTCCTAGACCAAAAGCAATTTTACAAACATTTTGGGATTATGGAGGCCTAGAAAAAGTAAAATGCCCATGATGTGACAGATAGAGATAGAGATAAGGAGACGCCCAGAGTTTCTAAATAACATTCTTCACATGACTCTGGGAAGAAATGCCAGCCATGCAAAGTAGCAGAATCTTTCTGCAAGATTACCTTATTTATGTTAACTTGCCTTCAGTTTTTATTCTCGAAGCATACATATTTAAACAGCCAATTTTCCTGCATGCCTTTGTATTTGAACTCAGAATGACTAATATCCAAGTTTATATGCCATTTTCTGCCAGGACAACACTATAATGCTCAAAGAACTGCACGTCTTCTTCCTGTCATTTGGAGAGTAGTGACCGGGTTCCTCAGATCTACCCTTTTAATAACAATGCTGAATTTTGTTTAACAAACTGGTGGGTGACGCTTGGTAGGTTTTCTGCTTCATTATGCTTGGAAACATTCCTGTTACCAGAGCTATGCCTTTCTTCCAAAGACAGGAGGAAAGCTGCATTTCAACTGAATTTGACCCAACTGTTGCCTTGTCCAGAAACGATGGTTGCAGATGCAAATCCTGCGCACCTTCAGAAAGACCTTTTGGGCTGGTCCGCGGGATGCACTTACCCGTGGTTGATCTAATTCTTTTTATTAGATTAGAGACGTGTATCAGCTTTTTCAGACCTGGAAGGAATGGATGAAAGATTGTGCAGGAAGTTTGCCTGGAAAAAGTGTACATTCAAATGAAAGCATTTATTTTATTTAGATTATTCAGGAGAGCTTCCAGGAGTGTATGTACTGTAAAACTCTCTCCTTCTATGAGGCCTGAAGATGGAACTGAAAGTGAAACAGGCTGTTTGCTGTTTGCTGCAAGGAGGCAAACTGACCGGAGGCAGAGGCCAAAGGGTGGGGCCCAGCGGGTTGACAGGGCCAGTCAAAATTTTCCCTACCGGTTCTCCAAACCAGTCAAAATTTTCCCTACTGGTCCACAAGGACAAGTCAGAACTGGACGAATACCATCCCTGACTAGGGCGTGACATGATAGCAGTGTTCAAATATTTGGGGGAATGCCACAAAAAAGAGAGGTTCAACCTATTTTCCAAAGCATCAGAAAGTAAGAGAAGAAGCAAGGGATGGAAACTACTCAAGGAGAGAAGCAACCTAGAACTAAGGAGGAATTTCCTGACTGAGAGATCAACTAACCAGTAGAACAGCTTGCCTTCAGAAGTTGTGGGTGCTCCATCACTGGAGGGTTTTAAGAATAAACTGGACAGCCGTTTGTCTGAAATGGTGAAGGATCTCCTGCTTGAGTGAGGGGTTGGACTAGAAGACCTCCAAGGTCCCTTCCAACTCTGTTATAAGACTCTGGGAAGTTTCCAAGGCTGAATGTGGGCTTCACACTATCACTATCACCTTATGATGCTCGATGAATGCATTTTTTTCTTTTATGTATACTGAGAGCATTTGCATCAAGACAAATTCCTTGTGTGTTCAACCACACTTGGCCAATAAAGAATTCTATTCTATTCAGTCTGGGATGCCTCAGTCTTGGTCTAATCCCCTCAACCCAGGCAAGTTGCTCCATCCCCGTTCATGACCATTTCAAGAGGCCCCAAAGAGCTCCAGGCAAAGCCATTTATATCATCCTGAAGATGTCATTGCTCGATACAATAACAAGGAAAATGCAATCCATAACATGTCTTCAAGAACGGATGGTGTCAAAAATAAACTGGATCTTGCAAAAGTCTCACTGTAATTGCAAACAAAGAGATCCAATTTCATCCTGTGACAACTTAGCGAGAGTGAACTGACTTTCCCAATGAGAAAACATGTTCAGGTCAGGCATCGGCTCTGGATCTGTCCTTTCAGTTTTCAATTGTGTCCCAGAATCAGAGGGAGACTTTTGGGTGGACCTTCCTGAAGTCCCTTCTATTGGACAGCCAAAGTCTATGGTCCTAAACAGCTTTTCTGTTGCCTTCCAACATTTCCCCCTGTCTTACAAAGATATCAACATTATGCATGTGTATTGCCAGGGGTATTTTAAAGAATATTAATGGCTATAGTGTAAGACAATGGTTTTATTGCCTGCCGAGGGTTCAGGGGAGGAGTGGGCTACAAAAAATTTAGCAACCGGTTCTCTGCTGGGTGGGCATGGCCATGGTGGGTGAGTCCTAGTCAGGGGGTGTTTTCACCCTCCTTGGGCTCTGGAGACTTTCTGGACGCTGGAAATGGGCTTGCTTCCAGCCTTCTGGAGCCTCCGGGACAGTGGTGGGATTCAAATATTGTTGCCACCAGTTCGGTGGGCGTGGCTTGGTGGGCACGCTTTGTGCATGCATGCATAAACGCGCACTTTGCGCAGGTGCAGAGGTGCTCTAAGTCACCTCCTGCAAGCCTGCACGATCCCGGTCACTTAAGTAGCTGCCGCACGGCACTATTCTGTGCTGCACAAAGCAGCTGCACTTCAAATTCAGCAAATAAAAGCGAATATGGGAGCCAGGGCAGGTGGGTGGGCCCAACAGCAGAGCAGAGGAGAGAACCAGTTCATCGTTTCTACCGGCTCACCAGAACTGGGCCGAACCAGTTGAATACCACCACTGCTCCGGGAGGCATGTTTTTCACCCTCTCCGAGCCTCCGCACTTACCTGGGATCCAAAACGGACTGCATGGGGAGTCCTGGGAGGGGCAGGGTAGAGTGGGGCAGGTGGAGCCAGATAGTTGTTGCAACTACCGGTTAGGCGAACAAGTTGCAAAATTCACATGGTGCGAACCGATTAGCAGCCCACCCCTGCTTTAGGGGTGCTATGTTATTTTGTTGATGATTTAGCTTATGAGAATCAATAGGGGGAAAGTTCTCAGGGATTTGGATACAGCTTCCAGGGAACAGTTACGGTTTTTAGGCGTCAAGCCATCCTATATTTGGAAGAATTGATAGTAAAAGGAAACCAGGTCATCAAAGAACATGGTGGATGGATGCCACCAGCCAGAGAATAGAAAAACTCAAAGAAGTAGTGCAGGATCAGAAGATGTAGAGGGAGCTTGGCTCATAGAATCGTCAAGAGTTGGGCATGACTGAATGGATAAAGTCATCGTCATCATCATCATCATCATCATGCTATCCTAGTCGACTGTGGATCCAAAGTGCCTTCCTTCCTTCCTTCCTTCCTCTCTCTCTCTTTCTTCTCCTTCTTCTCCTTCTGCTTCTTCTCCTCCTCCTCAATCTCCATCTCCATCTCCATCTCCATCTCCATCTTCATCTTCATCATGCATCCTAACCAACTGTAGATCCAAAGTGCCTTCCTTCCTTTTTCTCTCTCTCTCTTTCCTCCTCCTCCTCTTCTTCTTCTTCCTCCTCCTCCTCCTCCTCCTCCTCCTCCTCCTCCTCCTCCTC
>NW_020769335.1:4046368-4065482 GCF_900518735.1 Pseudonaja textilis | reverse complement strand
TCTCTTCTCTTCTCTTCTCTTCTCTTCTCTTCTCTTCTCTTCTCTTCCCTTCCCTTCCCTTCCCTTCTCTTCTCTTCTCCTCTTCTTCTCCCTTCTCCTCTCCTCTTCTCTCTCCTCCCCTCCCCTTCTCTTTTCCCATCCCAAGCCTACCCCATCCCATTTTATAAGATTCCTGGACTAGAAGAAGAGGAATAAAATAACAAGGATGGAAAAAAGGACATGAAAGGAGAGGAAGAGAGAAAGCAGGGGGAGGGAGGGAGAGGGAGAGAAAGAGAACGAGAAAGAGAAAGAGAGGGAGTGAGAGATGTGAATCTAGAGACCAGTACTATCCGCTCAGGAAGTCCAGCTAATGGACTGAAGCAATTTCTCTGGGACTTGCCCAAGAAGCAGCGCCCTCTAGTGGCCAACCTACAATAATGAAGAGAGGCAGGAGACCATCCACTGTCCTATATGGATGGGATTTTGCATCCATCACCCACCTAGATCCAGCCAGGTCTGAGACAAGAAAGGTAAGTCAAGTCTTAATGGCCATTCTTGTTTCACCAAGAGGAGGGTCTGCCAAAGAGTTTTTCCTCCTGACGAAGTTGTTGCAATCAGCAAATTAAAAAATTACCCCAGAGAAGTTCTGCTCTCTAAGAGCATCCAGGCAGATCAGCCGTACAAATGGGGGACAAAGATGCCAGTGGATGTTCAATGCCATGGAACCACCTCAAGGAAAGAACCAACCAATTAACTAACCAATATCAAATCAAATCAAATGTTTATCGTCAATGCACAACATGTTTACAAAAAAAAAATGTGTGCATCTACTTCCTTTGCTCCAATGTTGTTCAACCCTGAGATATTCCAGATGAATTTCCTCTAAAAAGCAAAATGGTGCTATGCTTATCTCCAGGTGACCTCAATGGCCCATGGAAGTAGAATTTGGTGGTCAAATTGTGGCAAACAGAGAGAAGCAGGCCGGTCTCCTTCGCTGTCAAGCTTTGCCTAAACAGACAAACTTATTATTAGGTCAACACTTTTTTTGCATCCGTTATGTAGTTTCAGAAACCTGGATTGGTAGTTACTGCAATCTGTTCAAGTTCCGTGCCATTAAACCCAAATAGAGCACCCAAAACCTAGCCTAGATCTGCCTGATTTTTTTTTTCCCCTAACAGAAAACAGCCAAGTAAGGTTTTTCAGGATCTGGGAATGAACTTTCCTTTCCTCATAAAACATGGGATCAAACAATCCTCCAAATTTGCTGAATCAGAACTGTCTATAAAAGCAACAGAGTTCTGCTTGATCAGGATTTCTTCCCATAATAAAAATAATAAAAAAAAAACCAGCATGTCCCGCAGAGCCCAATTGTAATGACTTCAAGCAGTGGTGAAATTCAAAATATTTTACTCCCCATTCTGTAAGCGCATGCTTTGTGCGTGCATGGAGCTTTCTAAAACAGGCAATTTTAAGCATGAAAATTTACCTTATTGTCAGCGCTGGTGAGTAACAGCTGAGGCCTGGCAATCCGCCCTGCCACGCCTTATCAGCTGAGCTACAAACAAGGAAATATAGCACAGGAAAAGGATGGGGGTGGTAGGTGGGGCCAACTGCTGACTGGCACTACCGGATCACTAGAATCGTTGCGAAAAGGATGCTGCACTAGGAGGAGACTCTATGGTGGGGAAACCAGACTTCCAGTGGGATCCAGAATTGAATGTGGGGGGGGCTTCCAGTTAGGACCCTTGTAGTTCTTTGAGTATTTAAGGTTGCCGACCCCTGCAGTAACTCCTTTTTTCCCAGTCTGTTGTAACTTTGAACAGTCATTACATGAATGGTTGTAAGTTCAGGATTGCCTGCACTAGCACCCAGGTACATCTCTCAGAACACGAATGTCAACTCGCCATGTCACATTGCAGTCACGTGACATTTTTCCAATTTACAGAGTGTGATGCATCTGGCTTGCAGGCCTCCAGTTTGACACCCCTGGGTTAGAACATCCCTCCAACTCCTTCTCTTCCACACAGCCAGTCAAGGCTTGTTATCTGTGTGTCAAGCACTAATTCCAAACCCCAACACCCATCAATCAGCCACTCAAAAAGGCCTGGTGGCTCGTCTGTTCAACTGGGTAACCCTGAGTTCTCACGTTACAAGAGAACAACTCCAAAAGAACTCCCTGGGCAACCACCCATAGAAATACTCCGGCTGCAAATGAAAACAATACGAGGTAATGCAGCAATGGCATTTATTGGAAATTTTCCACGTGACAACATGAACAAGTCAGTGAAACCAACATGGCATGAAACGTTGTGATTTTCTTAAAAAATAAAAATAAAACTCTCGCGTGCCTTAATAACTCAAGACCACCAGCGCCCAGTCCTCTGGGGCTGCTTCTCCGTACACAAGGTGGCCTCAAATGAAACTGCAAAGAAACAGAGCACATTTTCCTTCCTTCTGGAAATGTGATGTTTCTGCAACTCCGCCAGGTTTGGTGTGATTCTGTTGATTGGATAAGAAGCGGCAAGAAAATAACACCAGGCACGCAATCTTTGGGAAATCTCCCATGCAAAAAGCTAAAATTAGGGCAGTGTTTTGTCATGCATTTGGCTTTTCCTTTGGGACAGTGCCCAGGAAAACTGAGAAATTATATGATCAAGAAATCAAAAAAAAAGGGGGGAGGCGGGGTTGGATTGATGCAGCAGCGGGCGGAGGAGGATGGCAACTGTGTCCTTCTCGGTTTTGCTTGTTGTTTGCATAACACAATTCATGTTGCAGTGGAAGCACTTTCACCCATACCTGTGTCTTCGACGAGGAAGACACTTGGCTGAATTTGGCACAATTTCAAAGAAAGCGGCTGGAGAAATGCAACAACATGTTCCCAAACGTATTTCTTGTGTTGGCTGATTGCTATTTTCATCATTTTGATAGATCAAGTGTTGACTTCGGTGTCTGGTCTGCACGGCAGAAATAGCTTCCAAAAACAGAGAAGGTACTTAAGAAATAGGCAGAGCAGCAAATGATTAGGATGATGTTGTTGATGATGATGATGATAATAATAATAAAACCAGTCAACACCATCCAGAAATTGCTAGAATTTTAAGAAGCTGAATCTCTGCTTCTTAATGCTTCTTTAAAAAGAAGAGGAGGGAGCAGACGTGTCATGCTGAAATGTATCAACTAGCACACAGGGATAACCAGAGGGGCGGGGCTGCTGGGGGGTTCGCAAGGGTTCGGGGGAGCCCCTAGCTAAGATTCTGTGCAGTTCGGAGAATCCCGCATATCCTACTACTCACTGGCCCCTCCCCTCCCCGGAGTCCCCACACAGCCTATTTTGGATGCATGGGCGTGCGCAGAGGCTCAGGGAGGGTGAAAAACGGGCCTTCCTAAAGTTCAGGAAGGCCGGAAATGGGCCTGTTTCTGGATCCAGAAGCCTGGGCAGGCAGTTTTCGACATCCCGGAGGCTCGAAGAAAGCCTCCAGAGCCCGGAGGGGCCAAAAATGCCCCCCACCCCCCCGGCCATGGTGCAGGAAGACGACTGGGCCACGCCCACCCAGCAACTGGGCAGAGAACCCTTTGGTAAAATTTTTGAAGCCCACCCCCGGATAACCGCCCCCCTTAGCGTTAATTCTGTGGCCAACTATTTGTTTTCCCATTGCAGGTGCAACGTTGAAGGTTTATGGGATCTTCCCTGTGGAAGAAATAACTCACATTTTGGAGAAAAAATGCTGGACGACTCTGGAAGCAGGAAGATCTTACAGGGTTTCCTTGGCCAGGTGGAAACAGGTGTCAGGATTCGACCTCCGGCTGAAGGCCGTTCCATCTATCCTGTTTAAATGATGGCCATTCTCCCTCTCAGGCCTTAGTAGTGCTTCACAGCATCTCTGAGCCATTGCTGAAGTGACATATGGGCTGTCTTCCTAACGGTGATCTCGGCACAGCTGGATCTCAAGAGCCATGGAGAAGCTACAAGGTGCTAAGCTAAGGGCAGCGCTCAATGGTGAGGGCCCCTTCAACCGAAACGGATTCCTGTAGGTCGGAGGAAAGGAGTCGATCCCAAGAGTTTCAGCTGACTTTCCCCAAGAGAAGAATTTTCTTGGAAAGTCCTACCTGCATTCTGGCACACTCCCGTCCCGGCCACACCTCAAAGAGGGGTGGGATTCAACCGGTGTAACGACCGTTTTGGTGAGCGTGCGCAGCGTTTGCAACTCACCTTCTGCTGCAAGCCCCGTGTGTAAAACAGCTAATGCACGGCAATCCGCCGTGCCGCGCAAATCGGCTGAGCTGGAAAACCCGGAAATAAAGCACAGGCTAGCGCTGGGGCAGGTAGGCCCAACAGCTGATCGTCGGAACAAACCAGGTTGCTCACAGCTGATCTACCGGTCTGAACCAGTAGAATCCTACCCCTGACCTCAACCGCCCTTCGTTTTCATTCTCTGTCTCACAAGGAAGGAGGAGTGAAGAGGTCCCTGATACGCCTTCCTTGCTTTTCTGGATAGGGAATGGGTGACTTTTCAGTCAGGCACGGCAGCATCAGCCATCATGAGCTCTCCCTGAAGGAGACAGGAGGAAAGGTCCGTTGTGTGTCTACAGGAACACAACTGTTCCTGCACAAAGGAAGGACCAGCGCTCTTCCCTGAGGAACTTTAGAAACGGGCCCCCAACATGTAGCAGACCTGCACAGCAGCGCACCCCCCCCCCCCCAACCCCAGGTACTCCCCTCAGCTGGGACCTGTGCTGCTTTTTGGAGGTGGAAATACATTCTTGATTTTTATTTTTTTTCAAGTGTTGATCAGCGTATAGAAAAGACCCCGTTGCCTTCCTTTACTGAGGGAAGGGAAGAGTCTTCAACGTCTAAGTTACAAGCAGTCTCCAATTCCACTGGTTTCCCCGTTTAGATCAGTCCAAAATATACACCTGATCTTCTTCTTCTTCTTCATTGGGTCCCATTTTTTGTCCTGGGCACTGCGAATTATGTACACGCGTTATTTAAACAAAAAAAAGAAAGAAAGAAAGACAGACATGAACCTGGGATTTGCATATTGAGGTTGAAAAAAAGGCCCCTTCGCTATGGCGGCGGCTGCTTGCAGGATCCTGTGAAATGAGGTGGCTCTCCTTTCCAAGCAGCGGCCTGGCTTGTTTCTTTCGTTCCATCGGTGAGAAGAAAACATGTTCTCTCTCTCTCTCTTTCTCTTCTCCCCCACTGCTTCCTCTCTCTCTCTCGTCGATGGCTTTCTTCTAGAATTTGTTTGGAGGACAGTTGACTTCTTTCAGCAGCTCTTCACAGTCAGACAGGGCTTCTTGGGGCAGGTAGCTGCAGATCTTCTCCAGGGCCTTCTGATATAGAGCCTTTTCCTCTTCCAGGGACCGGATTAAAGTCAACATCTGGCTCTCCCTTTTCAAGGCCTCTTCCAAGTTGGACTCCACGCCTTGGATCTTAGCATGGGCCACCTAACAAGGAGCAGAAAGAGGAAATAAGAGATGGTCAGAGGAGGTCCTCCAGTTCTGCTAAAACTCGCGACTCCTAGAGTGACCAGGCATCCTTTGTTATGAAGGACAGCCCTTCATTTCAGAAAGGGGTCCTTTAGATTTATTTATTTTAAAGAAATACATCGTATTTTATTTATCCCCTTTCTTACTCCCAGAAAGTCAGCAATCTAGCCCCAGATCATGTTTGTTCATCAGTGATTCCCTATCTCCATCGTTTTTTAAAAAATCCATCTAAAGAATGAAATGGAATGGAATGTATGTAGTGTAGTGTAGTGGAATGGAATGGAGTGGAGTGGAGTGGAATGAAATGGCATAGCATAGAAGAGAACAGAAGAGAAGTTGGAAACGAATGGCTATAAGTCGAGGACAGACAAAGGTGTGTGTCTCTGGGGAAGAAAGGTGCCACTGGGTATTTCCTTTCCCTAATTTGATAATAGTCATCTGCTCCCAAATTCAGATTGAGCCTGGCTCTTTGTTGGGTTTTACCTGAAGTTTCTCCAAGAGATCCATATTCTGCCTCTTCAGCTGACTGTTGGCCCGTTCAAGTTTCTCTGAAGCTTCAACTTCCTCACAAGGACTCAGGCTCTCTTGCAATTCGTCCTGCAGAACATGGTACTCCACCTCGTAGGCATGAAGCTGCTTGGAAATGTCCATCTCAAATACCTACCATGGGTAGCAAAAAAGAAAAAAAAGGAGGGGAGAAGTTGCCTTAGAATCAGAGGTGGGATTCCACCGGTATAACAACCGGATTCGGTGATTGCTCGCTTTGCGCATGAACACTCGCTTTGCGCATGTTTGCGCCAAACATGCACTGCACACGTGCGCTGTGCATTTAGAAAAGCTCAAATTCCTACCTTGTAATGCAGTTTGTCAGAGTATATTCATGAACTGGAATAGAGCTTGGTAACAAGGTCAGCCAATGAATAGGCCGAGTAACTAAGTCAGCCAATGGGGAACTGTTTTGGAAACCGAAACTAGAAGTAGCCTAGGTGTAGCTCTATATCAAGCTCTGCAACTCTGCAGCTATGTTGAGCTCTGAGTCTCTCTCTTGAAATGAAACTGCTTCTCTCCTCTGCTTGCTTGCTGAACTAAAGTGAAACTTAAGTCTGTTTCTGTGCTGCTGTAAGTTGCTTGCAACCTGTTTCTGTCTGAGTTTGCTCCATGATGGAGAAATCTACAAATGGTTTGTAAAATTGACTTATTATGTTTATAAAGATGTTAAATGAAGCATCAGCCATCTCTGTTTATTTTTCCAGCGCTGAATTAACGCTGCAAAACTCTGGACAGTTAGTGTGAATCAAACAGCTGAGGCATGGCAAACTGCTCTGCCGCGCCAATCAGCTGTGTTGTGAAAACAGGAAATAGAGGACAGGAAAGAGAAGGGATGGGTGGGCGGGCAGTTCGGAGCTGGCTGATCGTCGGAACAAGGGGTTTGCCTGAAAGAATCCCACCCCTGCTTACAATCCACTGGAAACTTGAGAAGACGACAAATAACTGAGATCTTTGCACCTCAGAGTGAGAAAGAGGACTACCAATGTGCCAAAGGAAAGAGGGAGAGTGGAAGCTTCTCTCACAATCATTTCTGGAAGGACTAAATCAAAACTTTCAATCGGTATGGACCAGCCACAGATTCATTCAAGACCGAAAGAATAACTTAAAGTGCAACCATTGAATCTTGGACATTATTGCTTTGATGGCCATGCCACCTAAAGGATTTCACTGGACAAATGACAGAAGGGGAGCCTGCTTGCTCTCTGCCAAATTCTGCTTAGCAATTTTTTTTTTTTAAGCTCCGTGTTTCAAAGAGAAACTACTTAATTCCTAAAACGCCTCAAAGGGACATTTAAATTCCAAAACTGGTGGACGAAGTTATCGCAGCAACTTATAAACACAGGGCGCTTTTCCGAACCAAGCTCGTATCACCATTAATCAGGGACAGTTTTAACAGACATAGTAAAAACAATAAACTAAAAGAGAAAATAAAAGTAAGGAATAGTTTACATCTGTTAAAACCTTCATTGAAAACTTATTTTTTTAAAAAAAGAATGAAAGGAACATTGTGTCAGGATTCCGGCAGTTACCCCCATTTCAATCATGAGTCTCGAGCCAAACTTCCAAAACTTAAAAAGGATTTATTGGGAGTGAACATGCCAGCACTGCCTGGGTGTAGCTGACTCTGAGACACATCATTCATTGTCACCCTGGACCCTGGTTTCCCCCACATCCATTGGATGCATTGTAATTCATATTCTCCAATGGGACACCTCCATAGCTAAGAGTCATCCGTCATGCTCCCCAGTTAGAAATTGCATGGCAGAAACTTCAGTCACCTAGTTACTATCTTTGAAAACATTTATGGAATGCAGTTTTGGTTTTGCAAGCTGTTGCACTGCTCCCTCCTCCCTTTCTGTTGGCAACTCTAAAAAGACCAGAGAAATCACTTATGAGTTAACATATTGTCATATGTCAAGACTCGGCGCTGTCAATCAAGTGATGCTTTCACAGGATTTCTGCTCCTCAGAAAGGAGAAAGGAAAGGTGGGCAGGAATAAAACCTGTGTTACCTGGGCCATTATCTTCTCCATCTGGGGCTGTGTCATGTCTGGGAGAGTGTTCTTAAGAAACTCCACAATGCCTTCAAATGTCTCACATGACATGATGCTCTCCTCCTGGGTGCTAAGCAGGCATAGCGCTACCTTAAATATGACTTCTGTACCTTGAAGAAAAATAATATCTGTGGAGAGAAAGAGCAAAACGATAGATTACAGGCAGGCCTCAACTTACAACTGAGCCCAAAATTTATGATGCTAAAAAAAACTGTTCCTGTTGACATTCTCTCTCTTTTTTTGCAACCATTTTTATTGTTCTTTTTCACCTTTCACACATATTCATCTTAATTTTAACAGTTCTGTGTCATCATTATTATACAAACCAATCTCATGTAAATATCTACATCTATATACCTTTATATACCTTTATTCATATACATTTATCTTTAATTTTCTTATCTCCTTTATCCTTTCTATTGTTCAACCATTTATACCATTTATCCAAAATTTCATAATACTCCGACTCTTCTTTATCTTTTAGTTTTCACGTCAATTTACCCATTTCAGCACAATCTAGAATTTTTTGAATTACTAATTCTTCTGAGGGCGTGTTCTTTTGTTTCCAACACTGTGCATATACTATACTTGTTGCTGTTAAAATATGTAGTAAATATATATTTAATCTTTTCCCTATATTTCCCTTTAATTATTCCCAACAGAAACAACTCTGGTTTCAATTCTATTCGATCTTCCACTATTTCTTGTATCCAATTCCATATTTTGGTCCAGTATTTTTGGGCTTCCGGGCATGACCACCACATATGATAGAAGGTACCTTGGTTCTGTTTACATTTTCAATGAATGTGTTTCTTAGGACCGCAAGACAAAATGGATCCTTACCAAAGATTCTGGCTACGAATCCCAGGGGGAATTGCGAGGCAAATAAAGTGAGAAACCAGGGTGCAGCATACAGACTCGGGCTGATTTCATTTTCTTCGAGATGGTGGTAAAGATCCCGGTGATAATCATGAAGCAGCCTTGACAGCTGGTACATCTGGATCTACATGAACATATGGACAAAGAGGAGGTTAGGAGGTCCGTACCTGCCTAAGAGCTCCATGCATGGCCATACCTGGCAAACCATGTTCCTTCAGTAAGTGTTCCGATATCTCAGGGCCTGCCACAAAGAAGAGGGAGTCAAGCTATTCTCCAAAGCACCTGAGGGCAGGACAAGTAGCAACGGGTGGAAACTAATCAAGGAGAGGAGCAACCTAGAACTAAGGAGAAATTTCCTGACAGAACAATTCAACAGTGGAATGGCTACCCTCTACACCTTTGTGTGTGCTCTATCACTGGAGATTTTTAAGAGACTGGACAATCATTTGTCTGAAATATTATAGGGCAGTGGTGGCTAACCTTTTTGGGCTCCTGTGCCAAAAATTGTCAGTGAGCTTGCATGCTCGTGCTCGCGGGCCAGCACCCAGAAGGCAATGCGCGCCCCCCCATGCCCCGTATGCATGCGCACTCAGTCCCCACCCAGCCCCACCACTTCCTTACCTGCACTGTGCCACACAGCTGATTTTTGGCAGGTTTGAGGCCTTCTGGCAGGTTTGAGGCCTTCTTTGGCCTCCCAGAGGCTTGAGGAATGCTTCTGCGGGCTTTGCAGGCAGAAAACTAGGTCTGTTTCGTCATTTCTGGTATTGTTGGAAAAACAGGAAGTGATGAAACGGGGCTAGTTTTCGGCCTGCAAAGCCTGCAGAAGCCTTCCTCAAGCCTCTGGGAGACCAAAAACCTGCCTAAAATCAGCTATGAGGCACGCGCATGCACAGTGAGGTAACTTTGCTTGCAATTTGCATGCCGGCACAAATGGCTCTGCATGCCACCTGTGGCATGAGTGCCATAGGTTCGCCATCTTGATTATAGGGTTTTCTATCTAAGCAGTATGTCAGAAACTGGTCTGCACAAACAAGCAAAGGATACAGGCAGCGCACAAAATCACGCCCCTTCCAGTCCACGGAAAAACCCCTCTTCAAGGAACCGGTCCCTGGTGCTCAAAAGGTTGAAGGCCAGTGGACTCTTAAATTAGATTAGATAATCAGATTTGGAAGGGACCTTGTAGGTCATCTAGTCTAACACCCCCTCCCCCAAGCAGGTGACCCTACACCATTTCTGACAAATGGCAATCCAATCTCTTCTTGAAAATCCCAAGTAATGGTGCTCCCACAACTTTCGAGGGCAACTTCTGTTCCATTGGTTGATTGTTCTCAGTGTCAGAAAGTTTCTCCTTATTTCCAGGTTAAATCTCTCCTTGTTCAGTTTCCATCCATTATTCTTTGTCTGCCCTATAGGCGCTTTAGAAAATAGCTTGACCCCCTCCTCCCTGTGGCAGCCCCTCAAATATTGGAAGACTGCTTTCATGTCTCCCCTGGTCCTTCTCTTCCCTAGACTAGCCAAGCCCAGTTCCTGTAACCGTTTTTCATATATTTTTTAGTCTCCAGTCCCCTGATCATCTGGTTGCTCTTCTCTGTACTTTTTCTAGAGTCTCAACATCTTTTTTTTATAGTGTGGTGACCAAAATTGGATGCAGTACTCTAGATGTGGTCTTACTAAGGCTTTATAGAGTGGTATTAGTACCTCACTTGATCTCGATTATATCCCTCTGTTAATGCAACTTAAGATTGCATTAGCTTTCTTGGCTGCTGTTGCATACTGCTGGCTCATACTTAGCTTGCTGTCCACTAAGACGCCAAGATCCCTCTCACAGTTACTGCTGTTAACAACAGAGAGCCAACTGGCATTGCATGTTTCTTGATCTCCTGCCTAGTCTTCCCCAACTAATTAAGTACTCAACTCCCGACCATCCAGCTAGCAGGACAGTCCTCCTTCTGCAGCGGGTATTACAGAGGTTCTGCAGGGAACTGGTTGAAGGAAGACATCCAATTTCACTCTTTCCCACACAGCCTCCTTCCTTTTTGGGCCTTACCTGCAGTGACATCATGTCGGGCCTGTACTGTTTCCGGAATCCGAGATCATACATGAGGAATTTCAGCATTTCGAAGGCTTGCTCTTCACTCATGTGGAGGAGCAGCACGCCGGCCACGAAACTGATGCCTTGGCAATAGCCCACTTCCTTGTCCAGCAAGGAGTAGGCCTTCAGCAGGTTGAAGAGCGAGAGCTGCCCTGCGCCCAGTTGAGCCGAAAAGTAGGGATGAGTGGGGAAAGTCCTTCCTGGGGCAAAATAAGAAAGGGTGAGGTCAGAAGTGAAACTGAGTGTTGTGGCCCGTCGGCTGCTGGCCCCTCCGGTAGCTGAATCAGAGGAAGAGGAGTGGGAGTCAGGGCCATCATCAAGGCAACTTGAGACCTCCGAGGGGAGGAGAAGGAATGGGGCTGGCATAGAGAGAGACAGAGGTGGAACCTGGGCCATCCGTCAGCCCTCAGATGGTGAGTCAACAGCCCCCAGGTCTGGAGGTGGCTGATGAGGAAGAGGAGGAACAGCTGGGTCTAGTGTCTGATGCATGGATGCACAGAAGGCAGAGGAGAGGAGAGCAGTGGAAATCTATGGGCTGATCCTTGGGATGGAAGAGCCACCGCTGCTAGCAATGCTGCACCCTGTCTCTGGGGAATAAAAGGCAGGCGACGGAGATGAATAAATATGGCAGAAACTATTCATCTGCTGGCTGGCCAGACTTGTTTCCCTGCAAGAGAAACTTTTTGTGGGAACTGCCGGCAATCCTAATAAAGGAATCTTTTGAGTTCACGTCAGAGGGTTTGTCACGTTTGGGGTGCTGGTCAGAAAATCAGGGCTCGGGGAAAGCTCAGGCTGCTTCCTAGAAGAAGAGCTCCAGGGAAAGACCATCATGGAATGCCAACTGGTTTTCCAAAAACAAACATTAGCCTGAGATCTCTTTGCACAATGACCGGCACCACCAATCAGTGCTGTAACTTCATTATTACAGGGGTGCCCTGGGACACCCCAAACCATCCCAGAGCATCTGCCAGCTGAGTCGTGCCCTCACCCAGGTCCACCAGGATGGCATGTTGCTGTGCCGTCAGCTGCTTCAGGAGGTCTTTGTAGGCGATGTCGGGAGGCTGTTGCTTATTTGGGAGCCGGTGTCTGACGCGGTGCTGCACGGCCAGAAACTGCCAAATTTCTCCCCGGCGGCTTTTGGGGACACCTGAACAAAACAATTGTAGAAAGTCAGCACCCAACCCTCTCCTAGAAGAATGAAATATTCTAGGAAATATGAAAAAGGAAGAATATTTCCCCTAAAAGAAAAAATAGAAATCTTAAGGGACACAGAAACTCAGCCTCAGCAGATATTTTGGTGCCATCTTATCTACAAGACAAAAGACCTTCAGCTCCAGGATGACAGGATTAGCCCTCACTCAAGATCCAAACCAAGACAAAGCTATTAAGCCATAATAGGAATTGCCCAAAGCCCCTTCATTACATCACCAGTAAGATTCAACCAAGCCTGGGACACAGACATCCTATAAAGTTAGCTAAGACTGCCACCCCCTGGGAATTTGACAGCCAATAGTATATAATAGGAACAGGAAGTTCCGGTTCAAAGCCCAAGAGAGGATGTGTGTGTGTGTGTGTGTGTGATGGACATTTCTTACAACACAGTGAAGAATGGAAAGGTAGAGAGAAAGATGAAGTATTTCTTTTTTCCCTTGCAATCACACATATAAATACAGGGACAACCTTGAGTGTGTGCAACAGCTGACGGGGTGAGGCTATTTCTGAACTTAAGAAAATAAGCTTTGCCTTTGATTGGCCTTGAAAGCTGAGCAGGGCTGGATTTTATTAGGATGGTGGGTAGAAGCCAGAGGGGATAGCCAGGTTATATATAGTTCCACCCCTGCAGAAATGCAAGAAAAGTATCTCAGGAGAAGGAACAAATACACCCTGCTGGCAAACACCCATCCACCCACCCACAAACACACAAACCCAACCTGGATGTGTTCCTGAAGCACCAAGAATTGATCTCCATTCAAGGACATCTTTCCCTTTTCCTTCCCTCAATGGCTAAATCAGGGGTCTTCAAACTTGACAGCTTTAAGACTTGTGGACTTCAACTCCCAGAATTCCTCCTCCAGTCATGTTAGCTCAGGAATTCTGGGAGTTGCCAAGTCTGAAGACCCTTGGGCTAAATCAAAACTCAATGCCGTAATCAATTCGTTAATCAACTAAAAACACTAGCCAGTAGATGCAAAGGAACCCCATTGAGATGTTGACACACAGCAAAATTTTTGTGTAATGTTCCTCTCCTGCATGGGTGCCATTCCCCATGAACAGGGGTCTTGACAGCTTTAAGACTTGTGGACTTCAATTCCCAGAATTCCTCCTCTAGTCATGTTAGCTCAGGAATTCTGGGAATTGAAGTCCAAGTTTGCCAAGTTTGAAGACCCTTGCCCTTGAAGATGCCAAACCTTGGTTGTGACCAATGCCTTTTTTCCAGGCACTAAGTCCTCTCGACTCAGAACTTACCATCTTTCAGGGTGGTATGAATGTCTTCCACATCACATCTGATCTTGGCTCTGCAATTCAACAGTTTCTTGTCCCAGATGTTAATGACATCCTTCTGACAGGTTCCAACTTCCTCATAGTCCAGCTTTATTTTCCTGGATTGGAGCTCATCTCTGCTCGCTGCAAGAGAGAAGATCCATGACGCATCTTCAGATCAGAAGAATCACCACGTTTAGATGTGCGTATCCTGGATCCCAGAGATCCCAAGCACAAGAAAGATCCCATTCAATGATTCAGTCTAATAGGTTAAGCACAGGATTCTGCTTTTTGCACTAGGAACTTTTGGACACACTGAAGCCTTCCCACAATCCAGTTCTCCAACTAACATTTCCCAAGATATTAAATAGCAGAAGATGATCTTCCCTGGGCTGGATCAGATATTTCTTCTAGTCAAAAATCAGTCTAACATTCAGAGCTTAGTAGGTTTTCCACCCAATGGGAGCTTTGGTTTAATTCCTGTCCACAGGTATATATAGATTGTGCCACTCCTGTGAGAGATGTTCCTATTTCAGTGTTGATCGTTCAAGTCCCAGTGAATAACAAAGAAGAAGGGGATACACACACACACACACACACACACACCATTTTCAGGACAAAAAGGCTGTTTCCTCCACAATTCAGAACATCAGTCACAAACTGTCACTTGCAATTGACACAGTCAGTGTGAACTGGGTATAATATTGTCAACAGCAATTTAGAAAGGAAGCATGCAGCTCCTTGCACGCCTGACTTCACTACACTGTATTTATTTCAGGCTTTACACTGATAGTTAATAAGGGAACTAAATCCACAAAGTCTAAGATATATCAGCAGCCATTTAGCAATTGCGCAACGGAGAGTGATTTTTGATCTTCTCTTAACCAGGGTTATGCCCACATTTAACAACATTGCGACAACTCTTTCCGAAGCAGGCAAATCAGATTAGTTTACCCAGAATCGAATCTTCATTCGGGGGGGAAGGGCGCGTCGTTATTGTGTTCTTTTGCATTTCCACCCACTACTTTTGCACTCCCCTTTCTCTCAGGTTTAATCCCTCAGTGGACCTTCAGGACCACGGCCGTGTGTTTCATGTAGGCATGACCCAAACTGAACTGAGGTGCAACCAGCAAGTTGAACTTGAGCGGAATTATTACACAATCAAAAATGGCAGAGTGGGCCTTTTAGGGATGGAGTGCGGGGAAATGGAGTGTGCTTTATCCTCAATTTAACATAACATGCCTCTAAGAATGCTAATAAGCAGGAAAAGGTGGATATCCTGCCCAACCAAAGGAATTCTAAAGCCCGGGTCAATTACAATGTCAGGAAATGTTTTAAGCTTTTATCAACAAAAGGCTACAAAACCTATTTTTTTCTTTTCTTTTCAAAGTCATCTTCTGGACTAATGTTTTTCCTTGTTGGATTTGCTAAATATGGCATGCTTCTCGCGTTAAATGCAACACCTGAAGCACAGTGGTTCCTTTGTCTATGGTCAGAAGGTGAGAGAAGGCCCTCTTTTCCATCACAGAAGGATGGATCTTCAAGGAGTTCTCTCCCATTACCTGGGAGAGATAGCAGTGACTGGTCCGATTGCAGGGGTGCTTATAATTAATTGATCACAGATGGGCAAATCCAGAATGGGAGAGGGACTTCCTGAAGCACTCTCGGGATCTAAACCAGGGTTAACACAATTCATTACTTGGTGCACAGGAAGCAACTGAGAAGCATGGCAAGTCCTTCAGGAAAGCATCTCAGGCGGAGCCTGTTCCTAACCATGGCCAGATAGATCAGGTAGCCTTGGAGCACAAATCAGTAGGCTTTTGAGGAGACCGATAGAGATCTTGCTTGGTTTTCTCCACCCCGATGCTTCAGGTGTTGACACAACTCAACAGAGATCTTTAAGCAGTCAACCTCCCAAACACCTGGATGTGCAGGTACAGAATGTGTCTCTGTACAAACCCAGGCACAGGCTGGAATGGGACAACTCACAATGCCAACTCGCTGCTGCCAATTCACCATGGCCAACTCGTTGCCGGACCATTGGTCATGAGCAACTCGCCCTGGGACAACATGCCACGGGACCAGGCGGGTGGTATTCTACCAGTTCGGCCCGGTTTGACCGAACCGGTAGCTCTGAGGATCATCTGTGAGCGAACCGGTTTGCTCCGATGATCGGCTGCTGGGCCTCCCTGCCTGGGCTCTATACTGACCATTATTTCCTGGTTTTGAAGCTCAGCTGCTTCGCGTGGCTCAACAGTTTGCCGCACATCAGCTGTTGAACACACAGGGAGAGTGCAGGATTTCAGGAGGTCAGTATCAAACCCTCTGTGCGCGTGCAAAGCGCGGATGCACACACAAAGTGCGCCCACCAAGCTATGCCCACAGAACCGGTGGTAAAAAAAGTTGAGTCCCATCACTGCATAAGACCATTCAACAATTCAATTTAATGATTCAAAATAATGTAAAAAATGATTTTCACTTTTGTCATTGACATTTTCCTTTGTCCCTCCTTTTGCATCCTTTCTCTAACGATTCTACGCCACCCTTCCTTTGATGTTAAGTGTTAACTCTCGTCTCGCAGTGAGTTGTCTTGTGGCAAGTTGGCTATGGCAAGATGGCCATGGCAAATTGTTATGGACCCTGTACAGGCAGAGGTGAGGAAGCAGTTAAGCTGCGCATCTTACTGTGGTGTCTCCTTTGGAAGACTCCTCTGACTCTTCCGCAGAGGCCGGCTCGAAGGAGAATGAGACCATTCCTGGCACGTCGGGAATTATTAACCCCGAACTGCCAGCAGAACAGGCTTCAACTGGGGACAGCTTGTGGACCAGTGAAGAAGAGGGGGAGGAGCTGCCTGCTGTGATGGATCTCAGAGCATGCAGAGAAATGGAGGTCTGCCAGATTGCTCGGGAAAAGGCCCTGCTCCTTTTGATGGGCTGCAGCGGGAGCTATTTCGCACGGCAGGCAGAGGGAGGCGTTGCGTCATGGTTGCCTGTTCATTTGTGTTTCCCGACACTCCGAATTTCGATAACCTGTGAGCTAACGTGGATGTACTTTTAAATTTTGCCCGGGGGAGTGGGGTTATGTTCATTTATTAGACTCACTGTTTGAGCAGCTTGCTATCTACGTTATGGATTAATTGGCGTTTGCCTGGGGAATTAATCTGGCCTTGCTCGTGGCTGGCCTCAGTTGGGACAGTATTAAAGCCAGGTAAAGAGAACTGCTGGGGAAAGACCAATTAAACCCTCCATAAACCACACCGATGTGTGAGTGCGAGTGAGTGGGGCAGCACACTTACCTTCTGTAAAACAAAGCTTCCTTCAAACTCCTCGATAGCATTAGGAAGAACAGGAAGCGTTAAAAAGTTGGTTAATCGATTTCATTAAGGTGGATAAGGTTACAGAAGAAAAGCAGAGATGGGGGAAATTAGAAGAAAAGCAACTTCCAGCTACAGAAACTTTGTCGTTTTCCTACTGCAGCCCTTGGGCTTGTCCTGCACGGTGGTTGCCAAGGAAACAGCCCCGCTGGCCATCAACAAGAAGCCGAAATACTCAGGAGTCAAAATTTCAACTCAGCCAGAATTCCCAGAGCCCCTCTTGGTTATTTTCTCATTTTCCCCCTTTCACATTCATCACGGGAGGGAAAGAAAATAAATGGCTTCATGCTTTTTAGTTCATAATGCCCGCCGATTAGAACACGCTTCATTCTCCGAATATATTCTCAGCATTATTTCCCCTGGATCTCCCTCGACATCAGTTAAATGGTATATCACCCAAATGGTCTTATGCATCACCCAGGCGTTCAAGCGAGATATTAAAGGAGAAATAAAAGGAAGCGGCGAACTCTGCAACAGAGGGGAACCAGGCAGAGGTGGTGTTCATCAGGTTCGGATCAGATCTGGAGAACCGGTTGCGGAAATTTGGAGTAGTTCGGAGAACCGGCAAATCCCACCTCTGACTGGCCCCGCCCCCATCTATTCTCTGCCTCCCATTGAGTCCCAGCTGATTCGCTGGGTCTTCTTTGGTTGCCCTGCACAGGAGAACGGAGCTGGAAAGCAGGTTAGTGAGAAGGGAATGGGAATTTTGCAGAAACCTTCCCGTCACGCCCACCAAGCCATGCCACGCCCACCAAGCTATGCCACGCCCACCAAGCCATGCCTACAGAACCAGTAGTAAAAAAAAAATTTGAATCCCGCCACGGATGCTATGATCAACTTGGCTGGGAAGGCAGGGGAGGCAGAAACTACACTTAGGCTATTGCAAGGTCCATAGTGGGACTTTGACATTATTCCCATGGTCAAACTGGGCATGTGCTGGGCATTTGCTGAAGCACACCTTCTGCAGAGTAACCAATTTGGACCCTGCCTTCTGGGAACATCAGAGTCTGAGGAAAGATGCTGGAAGGGCTGGAAAGTGTTCAGAACCCTGCAATCATTCTGCTTCCATCTCTTCTTCTCCCATCTTCAGGTATGAAACTGTTATGACTCCCCTTCAAAATTCAAATGAACAAAACAGAAAGCAGCCGTTTCACAATTAAATCAAATGGAAAGAAGTCTTACAAGATAATGGCTGGCAGAAACCACAGCATAAATCTTTACTCTGTCCGGCAAACCAGTCCTGGCAATAAATCTCCAGTCTCAGAGCTTCTTGCTGTAACGTCCTCACTCAAATAGTCATTTTGTTCCTGGCAAAATTACCAGCCCAGCTGTGTCCTTTTATACTCATTGAGGCAACGTGCTAATTTACTGACTCGCCCTCCTCCTTCATTCCAGCTGAGTTTGCCTTCTCAAATGTCTTCTGTTCCTTACATTTAACCACAAATTTTCCAAGTTCTCATCTCCACTAGAAGACTCTCTCAAAACTTCCCTGTCAGCCATTCCCGGCTGTTGATCAGATAAGGAACCAGAGGAGGTCAAAGGTCCTGTCAATTCTAATACATCAGGTCTGTCGTCCTTTGTCACGTCCATCTCCTCATCCTGGTTATCAGTCCAATCAGTAAGCCAGGCTGGCTCATATTTTTCTGCCATGACCTCCTCACTTGAACTCATATCAGTCACAGGAGCTGAATCCAAGCCCGGAGCCACAACATGAAACTATCAGCAATAGCGACCATCAGTTTTCCCTTCCTCTTGATGACCAAGTCTAAATAATAATAAACAGGTGAAGCAGCTCTAAATCAGAGTTTCCCTGCTGCAGCTGCGAATGGGTCCAGGATGCAGATGGGGAGTTTCCAGAGAACATGTCCTAAGGAAGGTCAACCTGTGCCAACATGTTCTTGATATCTCCTCACTTCATTCTAAGCAAGGGAGGTTGAGAAACCCAAGCAGGTCCCTCATCACTCAACATCTTCAGATCGAGAATATTAAGGGGTTGTCCTCAAATCACATGGCTGTTGGTACAGCGTTCTTGAAGGAATGAAAAACATCTAAAACAGCCTCTGATGTCTTCTCCTGCTTGGCACTGATGGCAAAGACCAACAAAGCAGCCACGAGGACCTCTTCTGCCCAGGCTGACGTGCCCACCACTAAACTAAACATCTGATCCACTGAACCATGTTTAGAAATTGGTATGGGAAGAAGAAGCAAGCAAATAGGC